>JANTFE010009564.1:390-10878 GCA_027562315.1 Costus pulverulentus
AATTCAACTCACTAGGCATACATGTTTCCTTTGCCACTGGATGTTCTTATTGGACAAGCGTGTCAAGCCTGTAACTCCAATATGATGAGAATGATTAGATCAGATGAAAATAGTCATCTGTGTATGGCCATACACTTTCTCAATCATCTCATACAAGGGGGCCCCTTTAGAACATCATACTCCAATCAAGCAGAAGGCAATCCTATATCTATCACTAGTGCCCTAACATGACTCATGCTTATTATCCAAGATAATCTATAACCATTATATTTCAAATGATATTGAACTACCTCAAAATAATGCCAATCATCATTTAGAAACACAAGTGATCTCAAGTCAGAGGAATTATGCCACTTGTTTGCATATAAGGATTATTCACATTGTGACAAGCAATTGAATATCCTTAGTAGGGTCTGTCCAGTACATCCAATGTACCCATGAGTCTACATCTTATTCCATGCTCGAAGCATCCTATAAGATTAGAACACATATTAGTCTCAATCATATCAAGGCTGTCTCATGTTCACCAAGATATCTCGACTAAGGACAATACTGCATGTCAGCCAAGCTGAACAGCATTGAGACATTATTCAGAAGTATACATATTGCAGCAGATGATGTAACAACCTGAACAACAACCATTGTCTTTATAAACATAGAGTTTATACATGATACTGATATAATCCCAAGGCCTCAAACATTACCCTTAAGGGCATACCCCAACTGTGGCGAGCAGGGTCACTAGAGGAGAGACTACAAACAACTTCAGAACGAGGAGAAGAAAGGCAAGCCCTTGTCTTCTACCTCAGGTATTTATGTTACTGAAATCAACCTTTCTACTTCTATGTCATGGGTATTGGATACTCCATGCGGAGCTCATATTTGTACAAATATGTAGGGGATCAAGAAAAGTAGATCGGTGCCGCCTAGAGAGATTGACCTACGAGTTGGAAACGAAGCATAGGTTGCTGCTGTTGCTATAGGAATTTTGACGCTCTCCTTTCCTTCTGGACTTCAGTTAGAGTTAGATAATTGCTACTATGTACCTTCTCTTACCAAAAATATTGTATATATTCCTTGTTTAGCATGGAAAGGTTTTTAATTTGAAAAAAAGGAGAACTCTTGTTCTTTTTCATTTGCAAATATGTTTTATGGGAAGGATACTTTATGCAATGGATTATATGTCTTGGACATGAATAACTCCATATGTAACATAAATAATTAAAGGATCAAACTGAGTGGTTCAGTTGGTGCATACCTTTGGCATTGTCGATTAGCCCATATAAACAAGAATCACATATAACAACTCCATGCAAATGGGTTGTTAGATTCAAGCTCCTTGGAGGAGTTTGATACATGTGAACCTTGTTTATTAGGGAAGATGACAAAAGCACCCTTCACCGAGATTGGTGGGAGGGCAGGAGGTTTATTGGATTTTATACATAGTGATGTGTGTGGGTGATGACTCCAAATTTCATAATATTTTTCATACTTATTTGGTAGTATTTTGAGCCATAGTCTTACTCTTTTACTTTGCTTTTATACCCTTTTTTACCAAATACTTCGAAATCTACACCTTTTGTTTTTGATCAATTTCAGGTAAAAAGGCATTATTATCACTGGTTTTCGAGCAATATCAATGCATGAATGAATTCTTTGCTTTTATACCCTTTTTTACCAAATACTTCGAAATCTACACCTTTTGTTTTTGATCAATTTCAGGTAAAAAGGCATTATTATCACTGGTTTTCGAGCAATATCAATGCATGAATGAATTCTAACCATGAAGAGGAGTCTACCCATCAAATTTCAAATCAAAAGGATGCTCCTAGCAAAAATACGGCACTGCCGTGTAAATCTACACGGTACCGTATTTTACCGCTTTCAACTAGACGAAAATACGGCACTGCCATATTTTGCCCCAGAACTTTCACGGTACTGTATTTTGGGCTGATTTCAACCAGAAGACCTAAGCGTGAATACGGCACTGCCGTGTAGAAATAGACGGTACCGTAATTTTTGGCGATTTTGACCAGAGAAGTTCTAACAAAAATACAGCACTGCCGTATGAAGCCTCACGGTGCCGTATTTTCTGACAATTCTGACCATAAGGATTTGGCAAGAATACGGCACTATCGTATTTACGAGAAACATTCTCACGGCACCGTATTATTTGCCCATAACTCACAGAATGAAATACGGCACTGCCGTATGAAGCTTCACGGTGCCGTATATTGGAACTCAGAATTCTGATTTTTCCGCCTGATTCTTGCAAAGACCATATCTTTTGATCTAGACCTCCAAATTAAGATTGGAAAGAAGGGGCGAACTCGTCTTAACTAGGAGAATATAACTAGGCCAAAAGGAACGAATTTTATCACGAATCCACGGAGAAATTGAGGGAGAGGTGGAATTGCTAGGGTTCATTGGTTCTCCACCTACAGACCACCTCCGGCCACGAAATTTGACAGAGAGCTTCACCTAGTGAAGGAGAACACGCATCCCAAGCTCCAGAGCGTTCAGAGTTGAATCAAAGGAGAAATTGACACAACAGTGGTGATAGCGCTGTTCAAAGCAAATTACGGGCTGTAATTTCATTACAGCCCTATTTTGTAATCTTTCTTCCCTCTTTTCGATTCCTTATCACTCTGAGAACATGTTTTATTGTAATCCTTTCATCATGGTATCTTAATCTTTTTATGGGACATGGGGGGTGTAATTTCTTTGTTTCTTAATGGCTAGAAAACCCTAATTTTGTCAAACTGATTTTATTATGATAAGTTTACTCTTGTGATTGATTGTTCTTTAATTCTCCTTTGTGTCTTAAATATCAGCATGTTTTAGAATTTTGTGAAATAGACCGAGAGGTTGATTGTTTGAAATTCTGAACCCTAGGAATTATTGAGTTTGGAACTACCGTAAGAGATTAGGTTGTTCTTCGAATTTTGATTTTTAGAGAGCTATAATGCCTTGTTGAATTTTTGATACTTTGGATTGAGTTAATGCGTAGACTTGATTTGATATTGCAAGAGATTGAGTATCGAGTCGTTGGAAACCCTTGAGTAAAACTAGTGATTTTATACATAGTGATGTGTGTGGGCTATTCAGTAAACAAGCTAGAGGAGGGTACTACTTCATCATATTTACTGATGACTTCAGTAGATAAGGTTATGTCTACTTGATGAGACATAAGTCAGAATCATTTGAGAAATTCAAGGAATTCAGACATGAAGTAGAGAACCAGCTTAGTAGATCTATTAAGACTCTTCAATCAGATTGTGGAGGAGAGTACCTAAGCGGTGAGTACTTTGACTATCTTAGAGAGTGTGGGATTGTATCCCAACTCACTCCTCCTGGAACACCTCAATGGAATGGCGTGTTTGAGAGGAGAAATCAAACTTTGTTGGACATGGTTCGATCTATGATGAGTCATGCAACTCTACACCCTCATTCTGGAGTCATGCACTTGAAACAACTTCTCTTATACTAAATAACGTTCCATCGAAGAGTGTCTCCAAGATTCCATACAAGGTATGGAGTGGGAGATGCCTGAATCTCTCTTTTATCAAAATATAGGGATGTGAGGCTTATGTCAAACGTCAGGATTTTAGCCAGCTAGAACCCAAATTTAATAAATGTGTGTTTGTGGGGTATCTCCTAAGGAAAGTAAAGGATACTACTTCTATGTTCCCACCGAGAACAAAGTCCTTATAGCTCGAGGTGCTGTCTTTCTAGGGAAGGAATTTCTCATGAAAGAAGTTAGTGGGAGGAAGCTTGACTTGGATGAGATCCAAGCCCAACCACAAGACACAGAGATGGAACCTAAGCCACCTGCACCGGTTGTTGTACCAAAGGCTCAGACACAGGTCCCACGTAGGTCTAGGAGGATTCGTTGTGCACCTGAGAGGTATGAGTCGCTGCCGACTCTACACGATGGGATCTTCATCATCGAGGATGAGCCCAGAACCTATGACGAGGCAGTCGCTGGACCAGACTCCGAGAAATGGCTTGAGGCCATGAGATCCGAGATGGATTCCAAGTCAGCTAACCAAGTCCAAGATTTGGTTGAGCTGCCTGATGGGGTAAAACCCATAGCCTATAACTGAGTCTTCAATAGGAAGATTGATGTGGATGGCAACATAGTTACCTATAATGGTAGACTTGTGGCTAAAGGATTTAGACAGGTTCACGGGGTGGACTATGATGAAACCTTCGCGCCAGTTGCCATAGTTAAATCCATTTGAATCTTACTTGCTATAGCTACATATCATGACTATGAGATATGGCAGATGGATGTTAAGATAGCGTTCCTTTGTTAGTGTATATGCCATTAAGACCAGTTATTAGTCTTACTAATGTACTATTTGACATTGATATCTTATATATATCATTCTGGCATTGTCATTATTATGCTATGTTTACATTTGCTAATAGGTACTTACATAATAATATCCTTGGAGACAGATTATGTATGTGCTCAAACTTTATCCCTAGTCAAGTACCTGAGTGGATATGAGATAGCTCTTGTACATGTGAGACTGGTATATGGGTTGGCTAGACATAGGGTGCTAACACAGACATATGGGTATATCAGTGACAGATATACTGGACCAACCCACTATGAGGCTCTAACTTGGTGTCTTGAGTTAACCTCACAAGTGACAAGAGATGCATTGATCCTTTGACTTGAGGTCATTAACTCTTCCATATGGTTAGGGATATGCTTTGATACAACCTAACACCTCACCGTAGTTGGGAGGTCATAACAGTTGTCATTGAGTATGTCACGACCCATATGAGAAGATTAATGGACAGATATAGGATTTGCCCCTTCCTAAGGGAAGCTTGATATGCAAGGGGCCCCCCTATGGTTCTATAACTGGAAGTGTATGGCCATACCCAGGTGAGAGCCTAATTTAGTCATAGCTATGAGATTGGGTGAAAGCAAGTGGTGACATGCTTGTCCAATCAGATATTAGTTTGGCAAAGAGATAAGGGATTATGGCTGTACCATAATTCTGTGGTGTAATTACGATACCGTAAAATCCATTACGGGGGTGCCGTAATTTGCTATGAAGCTCTGATTCTTCTGAAATTTGACGTGTGACTTCGTTTTGATGTCTGAAATCCATTGTTGTGCTCGAATCCTTCAAAATCCATCAAAATATAGCACTTTTTACCTGAAATTCATGAAAAACAAGAAATTGTGTATATTCCGTGATATTTAATAAATAATGCTTAAAAACAAGCAAAAGTTCATAAATATGACACGAAAAGATACATAAAATGGCATGAAATTTACTATAAATTTCGGTGTCATCACCCAGCCGCTTCCGTCCCGAAGGACATGTGCCAGCTTCAAGAATATTTGGTTGAAGTTTGTTTTATTTTGTTTTGTAACTTCAGATTAACCACTTTTGTGGCTTGCAGGAGTTGGTAATGGTTAGAATCTTTTGTCTTGTATGCTTTGTCTTGTTCCCCTCCCCTCTTACTCTATAAAAGAAGAGGCAGGGCTAGTGTGTTTTTCAGTTCTCTAGTAGATGGTAGAGTTCTCCTAGTGAGTTGAGAGCCTCCAGTGCGTGTGGAAGTTGAAGTCGGTGCTTCACCATCAGAGTTTGTACGGGTCGAGGTCGGTGCCTCGACTCTAAAGTTGTTTCCTGCATTATAAGAAGTAAACCCCACCGCCTTCGGTGGGTCAGGTTCGCCTGTTTTCCTAAGTTGCTCGTGATCTTTTCCACTGTAATTTCCATCTTCTTCCCTCACTCTTCTCCCACGAGCATCTGTGCATTAGAGGTGTGGACGATTCTCGCTCCTTGGTATATTTCAGGTTCATAGCCACGCGAACTGAACCCCGCGACCCAGCTACTACCCCTAAGAAAACGTGATGCGCTTAAAATTTGCTACGAGGTTAGTGGGAAATTTTTTAGTTCTGAGTGTCGTTGTTCTCCTCTTGCATTTGTGTTGCCCTGATCAAGCTCGACGCTGATTTCATCGTGCTTCTTGCTGCATTTTCGAGACATTTTTTACTTCCCTCGTCTAAAGACCCTCCCTCGTTTCTTCGTGCATTGTGTAGCACCGTAGAATACGACACTAAGGACCCTCCCACCTATTGTAGCTCTATCATTTCTAGTATTAGAGGAGTTGCGCGTTCGACTCTTATCGTTCGCACGGTCTGACTTCGTTGCATAGCATATTTTAGCACGGCTTTCTGCATTTTCAGCATCCTACACTTAGTTTATTTCAGCCTTATTTGTGCATGGTGACTACAAGGTCACAAGTCATGTTGCCCTTCCAACACCATCCCGGAAACCCAAGAGTCGGCTCAACCCTCGGAAGGGATTAGCACACTGTTAGACTCTTTAGCTACGCTTGTCGCGCAAGTTCACGCACTATACATGTGGTTAATGCCCATGTGGGTAAGACGGACACCGCTATCTAGCAACTTACAGCGGTGATCTGAGATTTAGTTGATTGTCTAGATGCGTCGGAGCGTAGGCACCCGAACCCAGTTCAGCCCCCTCCTTCAGCCCAACCTGCTCCAAATAAGGAGTTCCCCCTCCAGCCGCGCTCGTTATGCGCCAACTCTTTGAACCCGAACCTGACCATCATAGGCCTTACGCGGCCTACGATGACCTAGATTATGGACAAGAACCTTTTGATGAAGGCGATGTTTGACCCGCACAAAGGCCTCCAGCCCAACCCCGTTATGGGTGCATTCGCATGGACGATGACTTGCGACTTCTCGCCCGAACACACCCCGCACCCTTCATGGGTGGCCTCGACCCCACTATGTTCCTAGATTGGGTCACCTCCGTTGACTCACACTTCGACCTACTTGCTTACCCTCAACACCATCGTGTCTGGTATGTGCGCACTTTGCTTGAAGGATCCGCGCATCTACATTGGCAAAATGTGGAGTGCTAGAACCAGCAGCTCACGCTTCCTCCCATCACTCGTTGGGAGGAAATGAAGTATCGCCACCGCAAGCGATATGTGCCTCCTTCATATAGGCAGCGACTCCTAGACCAATGGAGTAGTCTCCAACAAGGGTCGAATTTCGTTGCGGAGTACTGCTTGACTTTTGACACGTTGCAACTCCGTTGCAACTTGCAAGAGGATCCTGAGTTGGTTTTGTCCAAGTTCAAGAATGGACTCCATTTGGATATCTAGCGGGCCTTACCTGTGTATGGGTCCGAGTTGCTTGACCAAACCTATCAGCACGCTTTAGATATCGAGCAAGACATTCGCAGAGCAACCCGATGCAGCGAGTGTTGGGAATCCCTGGGCCAATTTTAAAATTTTAATAATAGCAGAAGCGTTGGCCCGAAACAGGATAACTCTAAGAGCCAGGATCCCTTACGAGTGATCCACCGGATGTGTCAGAGTAATATACCTTTCTTCGCATAATCCAAGGGATTATTGATGATGACACAGGAGAGGCGCACAAGTGTCCACACTCTACCATTGTGCACACACGGACTCCTCGAAATGCTCTTTACTCCGCGCCTGGTGCTAGCCTTCAGGAGGAAGATCCTGTTGCCTATGTTGCTGCCCTCTTTGCTTGTGCCATCTCCAAGATGTGCCAAAGAGGTGATCAAGGGAGAATATTGACCACAAAGAGAGGGAAGCTCTACAACTTGTATCAATCTCGTGTCTAGCCACTTTTCCTCATGGCATGCGCCACCATGAAGATGCGCCCATGAGGAAGATCTCCTTCTCCATCAACGTAAGCACCAATCTCCCCAAACAGATGCACTAACATGATGAGAAGAGATATTGTAAACTCCTCTTCTTCTTCTTCCTTTACCATATGCACCAACTTCATGGAAGTTGCGCCCATGGTATGAAGAGGGGCTTCCACATGCACCAATCCACTATAGGGATTCACCATTAGGGAAGAAAGAAGACTCCAAGCCATCTCTTGTGATCTTTGAAGAAGAAGACACCATCTCCACCATGTGGGGGCCACTCCTTCATTGGAGGCGCCATGGAGAGGAAGATACCATCTCCTCTTGTGCCAATCCCACTTAGAATAGATCATCACGAAAGGAAGAAGGCTCCAAGCCTTTTTCTTGCATCCATGGTGGAAGAACATGGCATATCCACCTTGGGGCGCATGTTCTTGCATGGTGTTGCCATCGAGAAGAAGGAGAGAGGTATTGAGGGCTAGGTTAGAGAGTTATGTGATGATTTTGGCTAGGGCTATATTTAATTACTAAAATTCATAATAAATAAGCTCCTATATCCATTATCTCTTAATGGATGCAGACCGGCAACTTAAGTGATGAATATATTTAATATAAATATTCACTTAAGTTGTGTGTGGCCCCCATGACTTAAGTTGTGAATAAAAAGAATATTTATATTCATTTTAGCGCTTAAGTCGCGGGCCCCCATGTTACGTTTAAATCAATCGCAAAAAGCCTCCGAACAAAACTAGCGCTTAAAGCCAATATTTGACGACTCAACTGAACCTAGTCCATCGTGGTCAAACATGGTCACCCGAAGGTCAACCGGGGTCAACTGAAGTCAAAACGCAACATCATCCCAAAAGATCATCTCCAACTCATCGGACGCATCCATGATGCATCGGACTCCCTAACTGACTCGAATCAACCAAATGACTCGATTAAAGGCAACTCGCTCAATACGAGATCTTGAGTGTCTAGGTGTGCAACCCTATAGGTTCCTCAGACGTTGGCAGTGATAACCTCACATCATCACAAGCAATGAGTGGCACCTAGCAGTACATCATTGCTACCCAAGTCCTTGGAATGGAGTCATCATCAACATCCCCTAAAATTGTGACAAGATATATGTACACTCCAGTCCTTTTGCCAAGCTGATCGTCCAAATCGGACAAATGTGTCACACTTGTTAATTCCAACATCAATGGTCATGACTCTATTCAGGCTTAACCGAGGTGTGGCCACACACTTTTAGTCATGCACCATTTAGGGGCCCATGGACATCAAACTTCCTCACAGGGAAGGGGCAAATCCTCTATTGGCACATTGAATCTCTCATATGGCTCAAGATATACCCAATGACAACCGTTATGACTCCCCTGTTACACGGAGTGTTAGGTTGTGTCAAAGTACATCCCTTATCATATTGAGATATCAATGCCCTTAAGTCAAGGATGAGTAAATCTCTGTCATTGTAAGATTTGACCTGTGACACCAAGTCAAATCTTCACGGCGGGTCAATCTAGTATATCTCCCTTGATATACACATATGCCTGCATTAGCAACCCGTGCTCAACCAGCGCATATACCAATCCCAAGTGCATCACAGTTGTCCCTTATCCACTATGACACTTGACCGGGGATTATTCTTTGAGACTAGATAAAATCTACCTCCAGGGACATTGTGTATGCAAATGTACATATGACGCAGATGTACAAAAGGCATAACAACAACTATGCCGGGATGTATACCTCAAATAAATATGACACATATCGGACCAACTGATGCAAGAGCATACAACATAGAAGAAGGGGAAAACTTGCTCCAGGAGGCGCCCCACAAATTTTCTGTGAGTTCTGGCATCACAGAATGTTCTACGGTCGACCCAACGACTGAGATCGCTGCTCGCGGCTTCTGCAGCGGCGCTCCAGACCACACATCCCGATCTGTACAGAACATTTCTCAGGGTACCAAGCGACCTAAACCACAGCCCAAGAAAGTTTCTGCAAATTAAGGTGTCACAGAATGTTCTGCGGTCGACCCAGCGACCAAAGTCACACCCGAGGAATTTTCTGTGGATTCTGGCAAGTATGCACAGAATGTACCGCGGTCGACCCAGCGACCGAAGTCACACCCCAAGGAAGTTCCTGTGGAAAAAGTCAAGTATGCACAGAATGTTCCACGGTCGACCCAGCGACCGAAGTCACACCCCGAGGAAGTTTCTGTGGACTGTGGTGAAAAAGTCACAAGGTGTGGAACTGGTCACAGGGTGACCCGTGGAAATCCTGAAACCGCCGATTTGCCCCAACGGCCTCGTTTTGACGTGCACAACCCTCCCCACCATGTTCATCCATTTGAGGAGGATCCAAAGGAGCCCAACAAAGTGATTATTCGGTGATCCCAACGCACATCCCATCCGCCGGATCGTTTCGTGGGTGTCGTTAGCCCACTTGCAATCCACACCGAAATGATCCAGCCCAATGGTGCCATAGACCAGCCCCCAAGCCGCCCAACTCCGGAAGGACACTGCAATCATGTCAGTAACACGGCCCAAGAGCGTGCCACGATAGCGGTGACTCAGCCTACGACGTCCAAATTCTACTGCTTCGTCGCGGTATGCTCCGAACGCGTCTAACTACCTTTGCAACCACCTCGTACTAGAATGAATCAAAGGACTTGCGCCAGTCCACTTTAGTGTAACATCCCGTTATCTTAACCCCAAACAAATGGCACAATTCATGAATGATACAGGATGTTTCATATAAGATCGATTCATATGCTAGGTAAAACCGAGTTCAA
>JANTFE010009567.1:0-20941 GCA_027562315.1 Costus pulverulentus
CATATAGCATGTCAGCCCAGCTGAACAGCTTTGAGACATTATTCAGAAGGACATATATTGCAGCAGACAATGTAAACAACTGAATAATAACCATGCCTTTATAAACATTAGCCTTAAGGGCATACCCCAACACCTCTCTACACTTGTCCAGTATAACCTAGCAGTCCCTTCTAAGAGACAACGAGTGAACCTAACCTTAGATCGACTAGGCATCATGCTCCAGTCAAAATATCGTTCGAGTTTGTCAACCCAATCAAAGAACTCTCTAGGGTCAAGGGAACCACTAAAGGTTGGGGGTGTGAGTTTGATGTTGCGTTGCACATCATCCTCCCTAGGTCTGTGGTAGGGTTGAGCACGTGGTTCTTCCCATTCAGGCTCTTGGTCTTCCCTAGGAAGATCTCTATTGTTTTGAGTGGGTGGTTCTAGGATGGGTCCATTTGAAGTGTGACTAGGGGTTCTAGAGCCTCTATGAGTTTCTAGATCGTGAATCCTAGTGTCCATTTGGTCAAACCTCTCCATCATCATTTGATATATCCTATCAAGCTTGTCAGGTTCAGTTTCAGGGTTGTTACTGTAGTTTGCACCAGATCTAGTAGTCATTGTGGTAGTAGTTTTGAAAAAGAGTAGTTTTGAAAATAAGGCTACTAAGAGTAATATGATAAGTACAGTAGCAGATTATGAAAACCACTTGTTTAAAACACCTAGGTCCAAGAAAAGTCTTAGAAGTTGAAAATTAGTATTGAGGCTAAAAATCTATTCTAAGATAGGCTCTGATACCAACTGATGTAGGGGGGATAAACACAAGACAAAGTGCATGCAAACAACGCTTTTGTAAAATAGTTTTTTTTGTATTTTATAATAAAAACCGGAGTTACTTCTAACGGAGTTGGAAAATATTTTGGTATTTTATAAATAGAGAAAATCGAAGAACTAAGTTACTTTAGACTACGAATTTGAAAAACACTTAATCTATGAAATGAAATTGCTAGTAGGAATACTCATAGTGCGATCCTTGAGAATAGAAGGATCGTGACGTCCCGGTCTTCAACGGTCCTATTCTGATGGAAAGAGTTGCATCATTACAAGCAAACACAGACAAACGAGATCCGCACATACCACGGATTCATATTACAAAACCAAGAACTAAGGGGAAGTTAAGCCTCACAAATTCCCTTAACACTTTAACTAAGGAGAAAGAGGAAGGAAGAGGGGAAGTGATTTGCGCCAAGAGGATCTTCTAAGCCTTGCGTTTCCCTACAACAAGAACTTTGATTAGTGTAGAAACAAGTTCTAGAAATTATAAAGGGGAGAGGTGAAAGAACTTAGCCGATTTTGAAGATTTGTTGATGTTGCTCTTCATGCTAGCCGAAAGTGAAGGATCCTTTGAAGATCTTAGTTGTTTGCCGAGACCAAGGATGAAGAGGCTTCCTTAGAGTCTCGTCAAAGTGAGCAAGAACCTTCAAAAGGATTGGATGCGTTGAGAACTTGAGAAGAAGGGGGAGAAGGGAAAGGGCTCGGCCCTTTAGAGGAGAGGGGGAGATAGAAAACTTAGGCGACACAAGCACCAATGCTAACACAAGGTTTTTTCATCTAGGCAACTACTCGACAATGAAGAGATGGTTACAATTTATAAGCTCAACAAGCCATGGGCAAGGGTGACAATTCACCCTAGGCGCAATCACAAGTTTATGGAAGAAATTAATGCTCAATTAAAACATTTCCTTTGTCAATTTTGAATTTTGAATTCTTTCTTTGATGGAGTTTCCTTGTGGCCGAATCCTCTTGAGCTCCTTCCTTGTTTGCTTGGATGAAAGGGCGCCCATTTTGAATATTGAAAAGCCTTCCTTCAAGAGCTTGGGCGGCTAGAGTTTTCCAAAGTTGGTTCCACAAATTGGGGATCTAGATGGTGATCCCTTGATTTGTGGATCTTGATTGATCCTTGATGGCTAGGCGCATTGAGGGCTCCTCCATTGGTAAGTTGTGGACTGGTTCTTCAATTTCGAATTCTCCCTCTTATTAGGTGGCGCCTTGGGTTGATTTGGAAGGTGAAGTTGCATTCAATTCGAGTTCCTTCAACTTGAAGTCTCTAGTCAAGTGTTGAAGTGTTTCTTTCCATAATTGGAGCTTCACTTGAGTGGCTTAGCTTGAGCTTCCTAGCTTCCCTTGAGCTGGGCTTTAACCTGCCCAATTATTGACACAAAAACCAGTAGACTATTCTAGGAGATAATGCATGACCTAATAAGGAAACTATAGGGTGCCCTAGGGCTTATTCAAAGCAAATTGGAAAAGTGCAAATAAGGAAAGAGGGTGGCCTAGGAGGGAAGGCCATATCTGATGAGCTTCCTCCTAACCCTTCCAGACCTTCTAGGGGCAGGGTTGGTCTCTCCATCACAAAGGCTTGGATCTTCTTCCCGAGGCTAGCACCGGGCATGGAAGAAGAGAGCTCGAGTAATCTGTGTGTGTGTGAGAGTGCAGAGGGCGAACACTTTGGCTCCTAGCTCGACATCGGCCTTCATGTGCTCTAGGTACTTTCTGTCACATCATGTCGACCCCATCGCATGACGATCTTCACTGGATTTTTTAGGACTGGCCTGTTTCGGGGATATTCTTCTACTGCGTATTGATGACACCAAAATTTATAGTAAATTTTGTGCCATTTCATATTCTTTTTGTGTCATATTCATGCTACTTTGCTTATTTTTATGCCTTTTTTTATCAAATATTGTGGAATCTACTTCTTTTCTAGTTTTTCAAGATTTTTAGGCAAAAAGGCATTGTTTTTAGGCTTTTTCAAGCAAATTCAAATGCATGGATGAATTCCCACCATCAAGATGAGATTTACATTTCAAATTTCATGCAAATTGGAGCTTCAAACCAAATTACGGCACTATCGTAATCAAAATTATGGTACCGTGGTTTCACTGCACCTACAAAACGAACCACAGTACTGCTGTAATTTCTGAGTGCTACCATATTTTGGGACGATTTTGAATAGAAAGTTTTGTAGAAATTACGGCCCTACTGTACTCAATTTCACGGGCCATAATCTGGGTTCAATTTCATACAGAAAGTTTGGTAGATTTTATGGTACTGCCGTAACCGATATTACAGGTCGTATTTTGAGTCGATTTTTCACCTGAGAGATTTGATGAAAATACGGCACTGCCGTAATCAATTTCACGGTACCATAATTTCGGATGATTTTTGTACCGAGACTTCCTGCTGACAATACGGCACTGCCGTAACTGTTTTCATGGCCATAATTACAACCTAGATCCGCGACCTTCTCGGACTATTTGAAGCCAGATTCTTACTCAGGGGATCAATTGATGATTTCGGATGATCTAGGCCATCAATTGAAGATCCGTAAGTTATGAAATACTTAGGGGAGGAAGGGGAGAAAAGAAGACACGAAAAGCCCTAATTTTCATCGACAATTCAGAGAGAAATCAAGTTCTTCGCCATCGCCCTAGGTTTCATCGTCAAGAAGCGTACAGTGCATCTTCGGTCATGAAATTTGAGGGGAAACTATGCATAGAAGAGGAGAAGATACCCTAGAAGTCTCAGAACGAAAGGAGATCAATCGGAGGAGAAATCAACCAAAAGCTTGTCGCCGACACTGTTCACGCTAGAAATTACGGTTGTAATTTCTATTAGAGCCATGCTGTAAAGCTGTTTCCCCTTTTCTCTTCGATTTCTGGTCATCTAATACTATGGATTATTGTAACTCTTCTACCATGCTAGCTTAAACTTTTTTTTGGGACATGGGGGAGTAATTCCCTTTGATTTCTTAATGACTAGATAAATCTTTCATTATTTCGTCAAGTATAAACGAAAGTGATCATTGAGTTTCCACTTAAGATTTTTAACTTAGAATTCGGATGCATGAAAGTGATCCTTGAGTTCTTTGTTAATGATTCACTTTTATTTAACTACCGAATAGATCCTGTACGAAAGTGAGGATTGGTTCTTGTAAATTGTCTGCGCGAAAGCGAGATGGTTTCCTTATTAAGTGAATTATGTCTTTATTATAATGAAATTAGACTGACGAACATCTATTCACATCTAGTCATGGAAATTAAAGTGAATGAAACCCTAGTCCCAGATTCTCTCTCTGATATTTCATACAATTTTTGTTTGCGCTTTCAACATATTCGGTTGCCAAGCTAGTAAGAAATTAATTATTCGGTACTTGGAAAACAAGGTCTTTGTGGTTCGATATCTTAATTATTTCTTCGAGTATCCGTGCACTTGCGGACACAACCAGTTTTTGGCGCCGTTGCCGGGGACCTTGGTTTTTGTCAATATTGAAAACATTGAAAGTATTGATAGACTAGGTTTTGTTTATTTCCTGTTTATGTTCTATTTTTCTGTTCTTTTCTGTTTACTTGAGTTACTTGATCCATCTACTTTAGTGTGAACAGGAAACTTAGATCTGATGACAAACAAAAAAGCACTTAGGGACTATGCAGCCCCTAATCCTCAGGGGATACACTTTAGCATTGCCAGACAAGCTATTGAGGCTAATAATTTCGAGATCAAGCCTGCTTTCTTGTCTATGATCCAGCAGAATCAGTTTGGAGGATCAGCAATTGAAGACCCTTATCAACATTTATATCTTTTTCTTGAATATTGTGACACCATTAAAATTAATGGAGTTTCTGATGATGCATTAAAACTAAGATTGTTTCCTTTTCTCTTAGGGACCGAGCATGTTCTTTGCTACATTCTCGACCTACTAGTACCTTCACCACATGGGAACAACTATCAAATGCTTTCCTGATGAAGTACTTTCCACCAAACAAGACCATCCAGTTGAGAAACCAGATCATGAGCTTTGCACAGAGGGATGGTGAATCTTTTAGTGAGGCATGAGAGCGGTTCAACGATTTACAACGGAAGTGTCCTCGCCATGGTATTGAAAATTGGGTTTTAATTCATACATTTTATAATGGGCTATTTTATAATACCTGTCTGATTATTGATGCTATAGTAGGAGGAGCCCTCATGAGCAAAATCATTGAAGATGCTTTCACTTTATTTGAAGAGATGTCACTGAACCATAACCAATGGGCTCCTGAAGAAAGAATGCTACATTGTTATTAACATGGTAAGAATGATGAAGAGGGATGGCGAACCTTGACTGAAGAGGTAAATTCTTTTAGTGTATTATCCATGCTTGACAAGTTTATGGCTAATCAAAATCAATTAATAATAAATCAATATAAAGAGATTGAAGATCTTAAGGGATTGGCTAGCCATCTTACTTCTCAAGTAGGATCCTTAGTTGTTCACAATAAAACTCTAGAAAATCAAATACCTGCTAAACCTGAATTAAACCCTAGGAAGCACTATAATACTATCATCACTAGAAGTGGTAGGCAATTAGAGGAACCTAAAAAGAAATCTGAGAATAATGAAAAAGAGCCTACTGATGAACATGACCATGAGTTAGACATGGAAAAATCTTCTGAGCATGAGCAGTCCCAACTTAGTTCGCCACCCCACCAAGGTGATGAACCAAAAGGTGATGTGTCATGTCAGAATGATGTTTCTAAGGCTAGCTCTCCTACACCATATAGGCCACCTATACCCTTTCCTCAGAGACTAGTGCAGGTAAAATTAGACAAGCAGTTTGGGAAATTTCTTGATATTTTGAAGAAGCTCTATACTAATATTCCATTCACTGAAGCTTTATGCCCACTTATGCCAACTTTTTGAAAGAAATTTTGTCTAATAAAAGAAAGATAGAGGACTATGGTACTATGGCTCTAACTGAAGAATGTAGTGCTATTATCCAAAACAAGCTACCACCGAAGTTAAAAGATCCAGGTAGTTTCTCTATACCTTGTTTTTTTTGGGGTATGGCTTTTCACCAAGCCTTATGTGATTTAGGCGCTAGTGTGAATCTAATGCCATTGTCTATTTGCAAGAAATTGGACATGGGAGATCTTAAACCAACTTTGATATCTTTGTAGCTTGCCGATCGTTCAGTTAAGTATCCTGTAGGGATTCTTGAAGATGTACCTATCCAGATAAGTAAATATTTCATTCCAGCAGATTTTGTAGTTCTCGAGATGGAAGAAGATGGAAAAATTCCCATCATACTTGGTAGACCGTTCTTAGCCACAGCAGGAGCACTTATTGATGTCAAAAATGGTAAACTTACACTTAACATTGGGGATGAAAGAATCGAATATGACTTGAATGAGGGCATGAAAAACCCATCAAATTCTGGATCTTGTTGTAGTATACATGTTGTAGATGACTCTATCTATGATCTTAATTATTTATTTGTTAAAACCTCTGAATATGATTCTGATTTAGATTCTACTCTTGATTCTAATGTAGAAACCAATTTTGAAATTAATGAATCATTAGACTGCAGTGCTTGAGAGATAGATTTGCTTCTCAAAGAATTAAGGATTCATAGAAAGGTAATTAGGTACACAATTGATGGTTTAAAAGGAATTAACCCTTCTTTTTGTATGCACAGGATCTTGATGGAAGAGGAACACAAGCCACATGCAAATTTTCAAAGGAGACTTAAACCCTCTTTGAAAGAAGTTGTGAAGAAGGAGGTTTTGAAATTACTTGATGCATGTATTATCTATCCTATCTCTGATAGTAAATGGGTAAGTCCTGTACATTGTGTTCCTAAGAAAAGAGGGGTAATTGTCATGAAAAACGAAGACAATGAATTAATTCCTGTTAGAATTGTAACTAGTTGGCGCATGTGCATAGATTATAGAAAATTGAATGCTGCTACTAGAAAAGACCATTTCCCCTTACCTTTTATTGATCAGATGATTGAAAGGCTTGCAAACCATTCTCACTTTTATTTCTTAGATGGATACTCTGGATTTTTCCAAATTCATATACATACTGATGACCAAGATAAGACCACTTTCACTTGCCCGTATGGTACTTTTGCATATAGAAGAATGCCATTTGGTCTATGTAATGCACCTGCTACTTTTCAAAGATGTATGATGGCTATTTTTTCTGATTTTATTGAGGACTATATAGATGTTTTTATGGATGATTTATCTATATATGGTTCTTCTTTTGATGATAGTTTGGCTAACTTATCTCTAGTTTTACAGCAATGTGAAGAAACTAACCTTGTGCTTAACTGAGAAAAATGTCATTTCATGGTTAGGCAAGGGATAGTTTTGGGGCACGTGATTTCAGAAAGAGGGATTGAAGTTGATAAAGCCAAAGTTGAGGTGATAGGAAAATTAGAACCACCCACTACAGTGAAGGAAGTCCGAAGCTTTCTAGGACATGTAGGGTTCTACCGGTGATTCATCAAGGATTTCTCTAAATTTGCTAGACCTCTTACAAATTTACTTTGTAAAGATGTTAAATTTTCTTTTAATAAGGATTGTTTATCTACTTTTCAGGAATTAAAGAAAGCCTTGGTTTCAGCCCCTATCATTCAACCTCCAGATTGGGATTTTCCCTTCGAGCTTATGTGTGATGCCAGTGACTATGCACTAGGAGCAGTTTTGGGACAGAGAAAGGAGAAAAAGCCTTATGTTATTCATTATGCTAGTAAAACTTTGGATGAGACACAGAGGAATTACACCACCACTGAGAAGGAACTTTTAGCCATAGTGTTTGCCTTTGATAAATTTAGATCATACTTGATTAACTCCAAGGTGGTGGTGTACATTGATCATGCAGCTGTGAGATACTTAATGCAAAAAAAGGATAGTAAACCAAGCATGCTCGGATGGATTTTACTATTGCAGGAGTTTGATTTGGAAATTAAAGACAAAAAGGGATCAGAAAACTTTGTTGCAGATCATCTTTCAAGGATAATGGTGGATACTGAAAAGAATGATATAATCAATGATTCCTTTCCTGAAGAACAACTCTTGGCCATTGAATAAATCAGAGCCCCATGGTATGCTGACATAGTGAATTACCTAGTAGCTAATGTTCTTCCTCCTAATTTAAATTACCAAAGAACAAAAAGATTCTTGGCTGAAGTAAAGGACTATTTTTGGGATGAGACTTATGTTTTTAGAAGATGTGCAGATGGTGTTTTTAAAAGATGTATATCTGAAGAGGAAATCACAAATATATTATTTCAGTGTCATGGATCCTCTTATGGTGGGCACGCTAGTACTGAGAAAACTGCTTTCAAGGTTTTGCAATTAGGATTTTACTGGCCTTTAATTTTTAAAGATGCTAGAAACTTTATCTTATCATGTGATAGATGTCAGAAGATAGGTAGCATTAACAGAAGACATGAGATGCCATTATCCACTATTCTTTAGGTTGAGATATTTGATGTCTGGGGGATTGATTACATTGGACCTTTTCCATCTTCTGGAGGTAACAATTACATACTTGTGCTGGTAGATTATGCCTCAAAGTGGGTTGAAGCTCTCGCTTCTCCTACTAATGATTCTAGAGTTGTTAAACTATTCAAAAAGATTATCTTTCCAAGGTTTGGGACACCACGAGTAGTGATTAGTGATGGAGGCTCACATTTCATAGAACATAAGTTCTCAGCCTTGCTTAGAAAGTATGGGGTAAATCATAGAGTTGCAACACCTTATCACCCCCAAACAAGTGGATAAGTTGAGATATCAAACAGAGAAATAAAGGGGATTTTGGAAAAGACACTGTCACGCACCAGGAAAGATTGGGCATTGAAACTTGATGACGCACTGTGGGCCTACTAGATTGCTTTTAAAACACCAATAGGTATATCTCCTTTTCAATTGGTTTATGGTAAATCTTGTCATCTACCTATAGAGCTCGAGCATAAGGCATTCTAGGCAATCAAAACACTCAACTTTGACTTAAAGAACGCGGGTGAAAAAATGAGGTTACAATTGAACGAGCTAGACGAGATTAGACTCTCCGCTTACGAAAATGCAAGAATTTATAAGGAGAGGACTAAAAGGTGGCATGATCGGCATATTTTTAGAAGGGAATTCCAACTAGGTGACTTTGTTCTTTTGTTCAATTCTATATTGAGACTTTTTTTGGAAAACTTAAGTCTCGATGGTCTGGGCCTTTTCAGGTAAAGATGACTTACCCCTACGGAGCTGTGGACATATGGAGTGAAGAAACAGGAGAATTTAAGGTTAATGGTCAAAGATTGAAGCATTATTGTCATGAAGAACTGATTGAAGAAAAAGGAGAAATTTTATCTTGATGAACCACGATCAAATCCGAGTGTAGAACGGTCAAGCTAATGACCTTTAAATTAGCGCTTCTTGGGAGGCAACCCAAGCACTCTTTCTTTAGTTTATTCCCTTTTATTTTACTTGGTTTTTATTTTTGCTTTTAGAACTAATTTTTCTTCTCTTTTTATAGGTAAATTCGACTTTTGATGTAAATTACAACACTACCGTAATGCAAATTACGGTGCCGGTATTTTTCCTAAGTGCACGATTCCTCGCCTGTTTTTGGGATTTCTTCCATGTGTTTTCAACTGCCCCTACGCCAACTGCACCACCCCCAAGAGCACAAAAGAGATCAGATCAAATGATGACGAGTAGAGTTTTGTGAATATCTTTTTCCCTTACTTCTTTGCATGTTTCATTTTTTTTAGGAAAAGTTGACTCCTCCAAACTTTTGTGTCCGCCATTGCTACCTTGCTCTACTCTATTTGACATTAAGATCATTCGATATGGGTGTATGATATTGTGATATCGATTTGACTATTCAATGTGGTTGTACCATATTTTGATGATGATAATGATTTCGATTGGGTTGTATGATGATATTTTGATTTTGAGCACCCTGTTGAGGTGCATGCTTGATGATAGGATAACATCGTGATACTTTTATGATTGATGAGTATATACTATATTTGTTGATGTGTTGATTTGTGGCCTAGTCTATTTTTGAAGATATTATTGTTGATAGTATGATTCCATTGATGATGAATGAATTCATGCCTGTGATTAGGACTAGATCTATCATGTCGAATTTATTTCTCTAATATATATATATTTTGAAATTTTTCATTGATTGATGAATGAGATTTTGGGTGGATATATTATTTGAAGAATTTGTTTTAAAAGTGAAACTACTTGTTAAATAAAATTAGCATATGAGTGTAATTTTTGAATTGATATCAATTGATTAATCTAGTTCATGTTTAGTCTATTTTACTATTTGTTGAGAAGAAAGAATCCAGGATTCAAAAAGGGTGAGAGACTCCCCTACTTGGCACTGTGAAAAATTTTTAGTGGTACCGAAGATATGGGTTGAAGTCTGTAAAAAAAAATAAAACAAAAATAAAGAGAGAGAAAAATAAAATGACTCCCCTACTTGGCACTGTGTAAATTTGACAGTGGTACCGAAGACAAGGGTTGAAGTCTAAATGAAAAGTGTGTATCTATGTAAGTACATACCATCAAAAATACAATAAAATAAAATTTAGAAAAGAAAGATTTTGAATGAAAAAGATTTTGAATATTCTATTCCTGTAAACAAAGGTAGGATAAATTTAAACTGAAAATTGAGTAAATTCATGAGACTAAGATTCTACTTTTTATACAAGTTGGAAAGTTTTATTTGATTAAGTTGTGGATCTTGAGGATTGAATTCAAAGGATGATATGCCTATTTAAAATTTTATGAAGCAATTAGTGAAAGTTTTCATTAGTGATTGTATTTTAAAAATTTATTCTTCATGAGAAAGTCTATTCCTATGACCAATTTTTGATTTTTGCTTGAGGACAAGCAAAGTTTGAGCCTTATGAGTTTGATGACACCAAAATTTATAGTAAATCTTGTGTCTTTTCATATATCTTTTTGTGTCATATTCATGCTACTTTGCTTATTTTTATGCCTTTTTTTATCAAATATTGCGGAATCTATTTCTTCTCTGGTTTTTCATGATTTTTAGGCAAAAAGGCATTGTTTTTAGGCGTTTTCAAGTGAATTCAAATGCATGGATGAATTCCCACCATCAAGAGGAGATTAAATATCAAATTTCACGCAAATTGGAGCTTCAAACCAAATTACGGCACTACCGTAATCAAAATTATGATACCGTAGTTTCACTGCACCTACAGAACAAACCACGGTACTGCTGTAATTTTCGAGTGCTGCCGTATTTTGGGATGATTTTGAACAGAAAGTTTTCAAGAAATTATGGCCATGCCGTAATGGATTTCACGGGCCATAATTTGGGTTCAATTTTGTATAGAAAGTTTGATAGATTTTATGGTATTGCCATAACCGATATTATAGGCCGTATTTAGAGTCGATTCTTCACCCGAGAGATTTGATGAAAATACGGCATTGCCATAATTAATTTCATGGTACCATAATTCCGGACAATTTCTTTACCGAGACTTCCTACTGACATTACGACACTGCCGTAACTATTTTCATGAACGTAATTACAACCCAGATCCGTGACCATCTCGGACTGTTTGAAGCCCAATTCTTGCGCTGATGATTTTGGACGATCTAGACTATCAATTGAAGATCCGTAAGTTGCGAAATACTCGGGGGAGGAAGGGGAGAAAACAGACATGAAAAGCCCTAATTTTCATCAACGATTCAGAGAGAAATCGAGTACTTCGCCATCGCCCTAGGTTTCGCCGCTGGGAAGTGTATAGTGCATCTCCGGCAGTGAAATTTGAGGGGAAGCTATGCATAGAGGAGGAGAAGATACCCCAGAAGTCTCAGAACGAAAGGAGATCGATCGGAGGAGAAATCAACAAAAGGCTTGTTGCCGACACTGTTCACGCTAGAAATTATGGTTGTAATTTCTATTATAGCCGTGCTATAAAGCTATTTTCCCTTTTCTCTTCGATTTTTGATCATCTGATATTATGGATTATTGTAACTCTTCTACCATGCTTGCTTAAACTCTTTTTGGGACATGGGGGAGTAATTCCCTTTGATTTCTTAATGACTAGATGAATCTTTCATTATTTCGCCAAGTATAATTTTAGTATGATAATTCTGCTTCTGTGATGATTGCTCGTTAATTCTCCATAGATTCATATTATCAAGCATGTTATAGAGTTTTCGCAATAAGGACCGAAAGGTGATTTGCTTTAGAACTTGCAACCCTAAAATTTAATGTTATGAACTCACCGTACGAAATTAGGTTTGTTCTTATTTCTTAATTTTAGAAGTTTAATGCCATGATTGATAATCCGATCTAGGATTGAGTTAATGAAACAAACATGACGATATTGCAAGAAATTGAATATTAGATCTGGAGAACCTTAAGCAGAACCTGTGTTGAAATTCGGATGCACGAAAGTGATCCTTGAGTTTCCACTTGAGATTTTTAACTTAGAATTCGGATGCATGAAAGTGATCCTTGAGTTCTTTGTTGATGATTCACTTTTATTTAACAATCGAATAGATCCAGCACGAAAGTGAGGATTGGTTATTGTAAATTATCTGCGCGAAAGCGAGATGATTTCCTTATTATGTGAATTTTGTCTTTATCATAATGAAATTCGACTGACGAACATCTATTCACGTCAAGTCATGTAAATTAAAGTGAATGAAACCCTAGTCCCAGATTCTCTCTCTGATATTTCATACAATTTCCGTTTGCACTTTCATCATATTTGGTTGCCTAGCTAGTAAAAAATTAATTATTCGGTACTTGGCAAACGAGGTCTCTATGGTTGAATATCTTAATTATTACTTCGAGTATCCATGCACTTGCGGACACAACACGTATGCATTCTATAATGCCAAAAATTGTAAAATATCCTTGGGGTTTTCCAACATAGATTCTGCAATATTTGATAAATAAGGCATGAAAATAGGCAAAAAAACATGAATATGACACAAAAAAGTCTATCATATGATACAAAATATACTATGAATTTTTGTGTCATCAAATACATAAGACTCAAACTTTTCTTGTCCTCAAGCAAAATCAAAAACTGATTAAAAGAATAAATTTCTAAGATATAATCACCAATGAAAAATCTCACCAAATGCTACATAGAATTTCAAATAAACATATTATCTTTTGAATTCAATCCTCAAGATCTACAACTTAATCAAATAAAATTTTGCAACTCATATAATAAAAACAATTTCAATCTCAAGATTTCACCTAATTTTAGTCCAAATCCACCATACTTTTGTTTACAGGAATAGGATTTCCAAGATCTTTTTCCACTCAGAATTTTTTAGTTCCTCCCCTTTTTTTGTATCGTTTACATTCTATAATTCGATTACCACCTTTTTTTGGGTGACAAATTTAGAGTACACTGATCACATAACCAATGCAACAGAACTCATATCTCTTAAGTAGGAAGAATCTTACGCGAGATAGCGGAGTTTTTGTGAAATGATTTCTCTCCATGGCATGTACTGAAATAGATACATACTTTTTTTTACTTGGACTTCAACTCTTAACTTTGGTACCACCGCAAATCAACACGGTGCCAAAACAAGGAGTGTTGTGTCCGCAAATGTACGGATACTCATAGTAATAAAGAAAGTATCGAATCCACAGGGACCTATGCTGCTGAGTACCGAATAATTGATTTTTCACTATCTAGGCAATCGAAAGAGTGCAAACTAGCAAACAAAGACCAAAGCGCTGAAACAGAATTATCAGAGAGAGAAGCTGGGACTAGGGTTTCGTTCACTTTAATTTTTATGACTAGACATGAATAGAGATTCCATCAGTTTAATTTTATCATGACAAAGATGCAATTTACTTGAATAAAAAGGATTATCTCACTTTCGTTCAGACAACCATGCAGGGATAAATCTTCGCTCTCGCACAAGAGTCGTCCCAACGCTAATGATAAGTAAATCATCAAACTGAGAACTCAAGGATCACTTTCGTTCATCCCAGTTCTAAGTCGATAATCTTTAGTGGAATTTCAAGGATCACTTTCGTGCATCCGAATCTCGACACTAGTTTTACTCAAGGTTCTCTAACGTTCCGATCTTTGCTTTCGCACAAGATCTCCACGTTTGAAGGCTTAGACTCAATCCTAGATTTATATTATTATCATGGCAGTTAGCTTACTAAAATCAAATAAACAAGAACTAACCTAAAAAGGGTTCCTATCATGCAATTCTAGGGTTCCAAATTCTCAAGCAATTACTTTTCAGTCAATAGCAAAAATTCTAAAAATATAAATAATAATATAGATCTAAGGAGAGTCTGAGGACAAAACATCACATGAGTAAAATCATCATGCTAAGATTAAACAAAATGAAATAATAGAAAAGATAGTCATCTAGTCATTAAAACCCAAGTGAATTACTCCCCCATGTCCCAAAAGAGGTTTAAGCTATCATAGAGGGAAGATTACAATGATTCATGATGAAGAAAATCGAAACAGAGGAGGAGTAAAAATTACGGTGCGGGCATAAAGAAGTTTACGGCCGAAATCTGGGCGAACAACGACGGCGCTAGATTTTCTGGTGATTTCTCCTCCGTATGATCTCTGATCACGTTGAAACTTTAGGTGCTCCTTCTCCTCCTCTATGCATAGCTTCCACTCAAATTTCACAGCCGAAGATGCACTGTACGCTTCCCGGCAGTGAAACCTAGGGCGGCGGCGTGTGAGGCAATTTCTCTCTCTGTGGTGAACCAAAATTAGGGCTTTTGGTGTGCTTGGCTTCGTCTCGTCGATGGCTCCCTTTCGCCTCCTTACAGCTTCGAGTATTAGGGCCTGAATCATCTACAATCAACCGCGCAAAAATTGGGCTTCGGAGTTGACTGGGAAAGTCACGAGTAGCGTCGAAATTACGACCGTAATGATTTTTACTGCAGTGTCGTAATCTGGACAGTCGGGTCTCGGCTTGAAATCTTCTGGAATTACGGTACTGTAATGTTTTTTTACAGTAGCGTCATAATGTCAAAATCTTTCGGGTTGAAAATTGACCTGAAATACGGTACCGTAATGTTCCTTACGGTAGTACCGTAATCTCCATCAATCCTCTGATAAAAAATGCTCCAAAATACGGCACTGTAAAGATGTTTACGGTAGTGCCATAATCAGATGAGATTCTCTGCCCGGAAAACCTCCAAATTATGGTACCGTAAAGAATATATTGGAAGTGTCGTAATTTCATTTGAAGCTCCAAATCTTCTAAAATTTGACGTGTGATCTCCTTTTTGTTAGGGAATACCGGGTGTAATTTAAAAATTTGCAGTCCCAGGACACAGCGGAAGCATTACACCTGAAACATATTCCTTTGCCCAAGGATCCATGCGAGGGAGAACACAAGGATGTGACAAGGATAATACCTCTATTGCTTGCTCGGTTCTTGAAGCCATGTTCGAAGACGATCAAGTGCTCGCCCTCTACAAGTATGCACGCGTTGACTCGTTGATCGTTGCTCCCTTCCACGCTTGGTGCTAGCCTCGGGAAGAGAATCAAGCCTTAGGGTTCCTTCACTTCTCTTGCGCCACCTCCAAGATGAAAGCGCCAAGAAGAGATGAGGAGGAAGATGATGCGCCAAGTGCTTCTTTCTTCTTCTTTGCATGTGCCACCTTCAAGCAAGGTGCGCCTATGGCCAAGGAACGGAGAGGGCTTGTGGCAAGGAGATGCCACCAAACACTAAGAGTCCTTGCGCCAAGAAGAGAGGGAGAAGAAGAAGAACTTGCAGCTATGGAAGAAGATTGCGCTCCTTGATGAAGAAGGAGAGCTCCAAGACTTTACCATAAACCTCATTCATCCTATCCATAAATGTCCAAGCACTATATCAGCCCAAGACATGCCTCAAATGCATTTTTACCATCAAAGGAGAAGTGGCTAGGCGCAACATGCAAGAGGAATTCGGCTAGAGTGGTGTCTTGGGAGAAACTAGGGTTTGAGGTAAGGTAAGTCTCCAAGACATTACCATATACTTCTTCCCTATATCCATATGCGCCTAGGAACTTCCCATAAAAGTTCTCAAGCCATATCAGCCCCAAGACTTGCCTAAGAGGCAATTATTCCATCCAAGGAAGACGTGCTAGGCGCCCTTTACTTCCATAATGAAGCAAAGGCGCCTCCCTCACCTCATTATGCCCCTAGGCGCCAATGGTGTGAGATTTCTCCCCATTATACCCTTTTAAGCCAATTCCCTCTTCATGACAACTAATTATTGGGCCTCATTGGATAATGATCTAGCCCAAACTTCATGGCATAAGTTGATTAAGCCATTGGAACTAATCCAATGCAACCCTAATCCAAATGTGACCAATTAAGGTCAATTTCAGGTAAATCCTGCCAAAAATGAAGTTTGGCTCCAATAACTTTCTTCCAACTCATCAGGCCCATTGGCGCTGATGAAATCTTCCAAATTGATCCAAGTTATCCAATAACTTGATCATAAGGCTTCTGATTAAAGCAACATCAAGAGTCTATTGCGTGTGACCCCGTAAGATCCATATGACGATGGCAATGATGTAAACATCATAAGTAGTGAGGGGTATCTAGCAACACATCACTACTACCCATGTCAGAGGACTTAAGTCATTATGGCAACAACTCCTAACAAGCAACGAGGATTCCCATTGCATTTTAGATCTCTTTGCCTAAATTGATATCCTGCCATTGTATTAGTCTCAAGTTTATCAATCCAATGCATTGGTCATGACTCAACAAGTGTAGCCATACATTCCTGTCATGCACCAATAAGGTGGGGCGCCCCCGAGTGGATATCATGCTTCTAATAAGGAAGGGGCAAATTCTACTATTGGTCATCCATGTCTCTACATGACTTATGACATGCCCAATGTCAGTTGTTTTGGCTCCCAATTACGGAGACGTAAGACTGTATCAAAGCATACCCATCATCAAATTTGGACATGAATACCTCATGTCTAAGGATCAATGCAAACCTCTTGCATGTGAGATTGACTTGTTGACTAGACAAGCCAATCCTCACGGTGGATCACTCCAATGCATCCAATGCACCTGTATGCCTGCATTACTGTGCCCCGCCCTTAACTAGCCCATACACCAGTCTCACATATACCAAAGCTGTCCCATATCTGCTAAGGTACCTTGACTGGAGATAGTTATGAGAATGGATCCAATCCAAACTCCTGGGACATTATTTATGCAACTCAATACATCAACGCAGGTAGAGAAGTCTGCATAATAACGACCATGCCTTTTATAGAGAATAATAATTCTATCAAAGTACATTTAAACAATGCCCGACCATGTCCAAACATTGGTCTGCAGGGCATAAACACCAACAATCTCCCACTTGCACTAAGACTAAGGGCAACTGATGTTTAATCAATTCCAATGTCTCTAGTATGACCCATTTAGCTTCTGTTGTGCCATAGGCTATGTCAGTGGGTTTTTCCAGATTGCTATCTGTGTTTATTTTAACAAATTTGATCATCATCCTTATCCATGATCTCTAAGATCAGATGATATGCTGCAGTACATACTTGAGCACTAAGTTCCTTCACTTATGCTATGGCCCTAGTAAGAACTATACTGGACCATCAAGCACCAGGAACTAAATGAAGTTCAAATGAATGATGCTGCTTCCTTGGCTGCCACAAGAAGCTGCAATGTACTCAGCCTTATTTGTAGAATTTTGTCACTATGGTTTGCATAATGCTCTTTCAGCACACAACACCACAACAAGGCAAAGCGCAAATCCTGGCTATGGTCATAAGACTGGAACGAAGTATCAATGTACCCTTATATACAGAATTCTTCCTGTCTATCATAGACTAGACTTCAATCCTTTATACTTCCCAAGTATATATAAGGATTGTTTTCACAGCTATCCAGTGTCAAACACTAGGATCTGATTGAAACTTACTGGCTATGCTCCAAGCATTTGCCACAAATGGTCTTATGTATATTACTGAAAACATGATCCATCCTATACACCATGTATCAGGATTTTAGACCCATGTTATTACTCCCCAGTTGTGTCATAGGACACAACATCCTCATGAGAGTCAGACCATATCTCTCTAGAAGGTATCAATATTTGGAATCATCCAATATAAACCTCTTCAGAAACTCTTGGATGAACATAGATTGACTAAAGGGCAATGACTTTCTTGGATCTCTATCTATAGATCCTCATGCCTAGGATGTAGGCATCATTCCCTAGATCATTCTTTTCGAAATACATCTCAAGCCTTTTCTTCACCATGTGAAGAGCTGAGATGTCATTCCATGTGAAGAAAATATCAACAATCTTCTAGAACAAGAAATACTATTAAGGTGCTCCCACTGATCTTCTTGTAAACACAGGCTCTTTTAAACATGCTTGCATAACACCATGCATATCTTTATGGCCTTGATATGAAAACCTTTTGGCAATTTCCTTATAGATATCTTTTCAGACGTCCATGCAAGAAAGGCAATTTTCATAACAACATGCCATAACTGATCATGCAATTATAATAAGCAGATTCCTAATGGACTTAAAACTCAGCTATTGGTGAAAAATTTCATCATTATCCACCTAGTGGATTTGCCTGAAATTTCTGTTCACTAGCTTGCCTTTCAAGGTAACAATGTTACCTTCCATGTCTATCTTCCTAGAAGATTTATTTACAGCCTTTGAGAATTACCCCTTTGGTAGCTCATGCAAGTCCTAGACTTGATTAGCAGACATGGAGTCCATTATGGTTCTCATGACCCTTAGCCATTTCTTGGAATCTGGTCCACCGACCGCTTCCATTTCCTCATAAGTTTTAGGTTCATCCTTGATAAAAAATTCATCATGCCCAGCATATCGAATCAATCCAGACTTATGTGGTTCCTGTGTTACTTGAACCTCAGGTTGACTTTCAACCTGTATGTGAGATTTTGCTCTCCATCTGTGTCTAATTATATTATGGTTGATTCTGGACCTTGTTCCAATCAAATCTACTCCCACTAGCTTCTTTTAAAAGAAATACTTTTTCAAGAGAGACAGCAGTCTGAGCAACAAATATTTTGTTCTCTTTGGGATAGAATTAGCACTCTATAGTGCACCACAAACACATACTTTTGAATCACTGCACATTACATTCCCAATTCCATTGAAGAAATGGGATATTTGCAGTTCGCAACTCAAAAGCTAACTTAAACACTTTCTTATGGAGTGGCAGTACATCTGCTTGCATGACATCATAGTAGTATATTTGCATGACTATTCAAAGATGGAACCACATCCAATGTGTTCCTTTTTCTTTCTTTGAAATTCACCACACAGTGGTGTACTAAGTAAGCTGTGAGATAACTCCACACTTATTAGGACAGTCATCAAATTCTCCACTAATCACCTTGATCCAATCAAAGTGCTTTAATATATCCTCCAATTTGACTCAATACTTCATTTGTGAATTTCTTGAATTTCTCCAAAGTTCTTAGGTTGGATAAGGCATACCCACACCTGATGAAGCATATAACACCTCTTAGTGCTTGTTTACATGAGTCCACATACATTGCTGTGTAATAGATCCAACAACCCAATAGTCCTTCCACCCTTTATGGTGAAGGCAGCATCTGTCACATTGTTCCTTTGAACTAAGCTCACATGTATCATAATCCTGAAAAGATAATGATCCCAATAGTCCATGGACCTTTGGATGTGACCATTGTTATATGGTTCAAGAGACAATGCTATAAGAGGGTGTTTATTGAATCATTGGATCTGATCTTGTGTTACATATAGAACCAAAAACTATTATCAACTATATCACTTCAATAGAACATCTCAGATATAAAGAAAATATCATTTATTATTTCAAACTGAAATCCTTTCCAAAAAGGAATGATATTCTAATACATAAGCTGATACATAATAGCAAAGTTCTAGATAAAGTCTTCAAGGTAGTGAGATGATATCAACAGCAGCATCCAATGCTCCGTCCCTGACCCGAGAGTTGATCCCCCAAAGCCTAAGCGTCCTACTTCTTCTGAGCTCCTGCACATGTAAAACATATGTAAGCCTCACATGCGGTACCCAGTACCCATGAATAAGAAGTAGACATAAAGACCTCGGTAACACAATACCTGAAGCGGATGGATTACATCCCTTCTTCTTTGCCATGCTCTTCTTGGCCATTAATCCTCTTCGAAATACCCATGCATTCCCAGTCTTCTGAAGTGTTAGCTTCGAAGATACAGAACCATGGTCATTCTCAGATTTAGGCATACACTCTACTGATCTTTATCTATAGAGCATGGTGTGAAGAGACCTTTGAGATGTATGATAAGATCATAAATTCCCATCTCATCACACTCAACTTTGACCTCTGGGGTCATGCACTCTAAGACAAGAGCAGTGTACTGTTCGTTATCTTCACAATGTTCAAGATAGACATTCCACTCCCACTCAGTAGTGAAATACACACTGGGCTGGGATGGAGGTCTTTCAAGAAGATGCACCTTATTCTCTTGTTCTAGTATCTTGGACAAAATCTTGAACCACTTTGTCCAATTTGTCCCATCCAGTTTGTTTTTATAAAGTTTCAATCTTAGATCAGGAGATGCCATCTATAATAAGCAAATAAGTAAAATAAGTACTATGATAAAGCATTTAACAAGGACTTTAAATTAAATGCTATGCTCCCACTACTTCCAAAGCAAGTGGAGAACTCTCAAACTCAACATGGAAAGAGGTGAGTAGGATCCTAATTTCACATAAGGTCTCCGCGACTCACGAGGGTGAGTTGGCATCCACAGAGAGATCTCATGCTTCTTCAGGTAGGCATGCCAGCCAATTGTGCCGTGCACAATTCCTCTTAGTTAAGACAGACTAGGCGCCCTGTATCCAGCGAGGGCTGGATACAGCACAGAACCCTATCCTCTCAACAGCTGCCTCTAGTGATTCATCATGTTAGTGACATATGAAAAACTAGTCAAGTCAGATCCTAACCGTTATGCCCAGAGTCTGAAAGTCCCTAAAGGGGAGGGGGCGAAACCCTAATAGGCGCATAATAAAGTTTTTCAAAGCGGAAGCAAGGGTTTCTAAAAGAATCGCATGCATGTCATATG
>JANTFE010009567.1:21041-33207 GCA_027562315.1 Costus pulverulentus
CAACCTGAATAACAACCATGCCTTTATAAACTCAAAAAGTTTATTACATGATACTTATACAATCCCAAAGGCCTCAAACATTAGCCTTAAGGGCATACCCCAACAGCACCACCACCACCCACTTGGGGTGGTAGAGATGACCCTTTCGATATGGGTATGGATTCACCATCTCATGGAGCTGCGGAGTCACCTTCACACCGAGCTTCAGGCTCCTCACGCCGTGCTACTGAGAGAGGATGGGCCAGTGCCTTTGACCTCGGTTTCTAGTCTCTCTCTGCTGAGGTATATGATCAGGGTCTTCTCATGGAAAGAATGCTTGATTCCATGGGAAGAATGTCTGACTCCATGGGTTATATTCACCAGGATGTGGAGGAGCTTTGTAACTACATGGAGGAGATGGGGAATTTCCTCTATGACCGGTTCAGTTTCGAGGACAGCATCAGTGGTGGAGGTTATGGTGGAGACCAGGGATGACAGCATGATGATCCCATGGATGCAGCCCCTAAGGATACCGAGGAGATTGGATCTGATGCAGATGAGTAGAGCTCTGTGAGTATCTTCTTCCTTACTTATTTCTATTTCATCTCTATATACTAATGATGATTCATGTTTTTATAGGGAAGGATGACTCTTCCAAACTTCTTGTGTCCGTTGTTGCTATCTTATACTGCTTTGTCATGACTCTGAATTTTAAAATTCGATTTGGTTGTATTGCTATATTCTAAATTTGAAATTTTGATATTGAGTTCTACTGAGTTGTATGATATTTGATATTCTATTGATATTGAGCACCTTGTGTGGGTGCGTACTCATGCATGATTGATTGTATAAATTTGTTTCAGAATGGATATATGCAATTTCCTCTTGTTGTGGTTATATGCTTTAATCTTGTGGTGTGGTCTGTTTTTAAGAAATTTCTGTAGATAGTATGATTTTCTTGATGATGAATATGCTTATGCCTGTGATTAAGGATAGATCTATTGTGATGAATTTATTTCTTTAATGTATATCTATCTATTAGAATTTTTCATTGATTGATGCATGAGATTTTGGGTAGATATATTGTTTGATGAATATGATCTAAAAGTGAAGCTACTTTTTTAAATAAAACAAGCATATGAGTATGATTTTTGAATTGATATCGATTGATTAACTTAGTTGATGTTCAATCTATTTGCTATTTGTTGGGAAGAAAGATTCCATGATCCAATATTAAGAGAGGTGACTCCCTTACTTAGCACTGTGCAAAATTGGCAATAGTACTAAAGACATGGGTTGAAGTCAAAATAAAAAAATTATGAAAAAAAAGAATGACTCCTTGATGACACCGAAATTTATCATAATTTCTATGCCATTTTGTTGGTGGTTTTGTGTCATATTCATAGACTTTGCTTATTTTTATAGCCTTTTTGTCAATATTTGCGGAATCTACACTCTTTTCTATTTTTAATGATTTTTAGGTAAAAAGGCATGTTTTTCAGTTGATTTCGAGCAATCCAAGTGCATAATTGAATTCACAACATCAAAAGGAGATCACACATCAAATTTCAGAAGATTTGGAGCTTCAGAAGAAATTACAGCACCTCCAATATATTCTTTACGATATCGTAATTTGGAGGTTTTCCGGGTAGAGAATCTCATATGATTACGGCACTACCGTAAACATCTTTACGGTGCCGTATTTTGGAGCATTTTTGATCAGAGGATTGATGGAGATCACGGTACTACCGTAAGGAACATTACGGTACTGTATTTCAGGTCGATTTTCAAACCGAAAGATTTTGACATTACGGCTCTACCGTAAAGAACGTTACGGTACCGTAATTCTAGAAGATTTCAAGCCGAGACCCGACTGTCCATATTACGGCACTGCCGTAAAAACCATTACGGCTGTAATTACGACGCTACTCGTGACTTTCCTGCTCAACTTCAAAGCCCAATTTTTGCGCAGTTGATTGCGGATGATCCAGGCCCTAATACTCGAAGCTGTAAGGAGGCGAAAGGGAGCCATCGACGAGACGAAGCCAAGCACACGAAAAGCCCTAATTTTCGTTCACCACAGAGAGAGAAATTGCCTCACATGCCGCCGCCCTAGGTTTCACCGCCGGGAAGCATACAGTGCATCTCCGGCCGTGAAATTTGAGTGGAAGCTACGCATAGAGGAGGAGAAGGAGCACCTAAAGTTGCAATGTGATCGGAGACCAGACAGAGGAGAAATCACCAGAAAACCGAGCGCCGCCGCTGTTCGCCCAGATTACGGCCGTACCGTAATTTTTACTCCTCCTCTGTTTCGATTTTCTTCATCATGAATCATTGTAATCTTCCCTCTATGATAGCTTAAACCTCTTTTGGGACATGGGGGAGTAATTCACTTGGGTTTTAATGACTAGATGACTATCTTTTCTATTATTTCATCTTGTTTAATCTTAGCATGATGATTTTACTCATGTGATGTTTTGTCCTCAGACTCTCCTTAGATCTATATTATTATTTATGTTTTTAGAATTTTTGCTATTGACAAGTAATTGCTTGAGAATTTGGAACCCTAGAATTGCATGATAGGAACCCTTTTTAGGTTAGTTCTTGTTTGTTTGATTTTAGTATGCTAGCTGCCATGATAATAATATAAATCTAGGATTGAGTCTAAGCCTTCAAACATGGAGATCTTGTGCGAAATCAAAGATCGGAACGTTAGAGAACCTTGAGTAAAACTAGTGTCGAGATTCGGATGCACGAAAGTGATCCTTGAAATTCCACTAGAGATTATCGACTTAGAACTCGGATGCACGAAAGTGATCCTTGAGTTCTCAGTTTGATGATTTACTTATCATTAGCGTTGGGATGACTCTTGCACGAGAGCGAAGATTTATCCCTGCATGGTTGTCTGCACGAAAGTGAGATAATCCTCTTTATTCAAGTAAATTGCATCTTTGTCATGATAAAATTAAACTGATGAAATCTCTATTCATGTCTAGTCATAAAAATTAAAGTGAACGAGACCCTAGTCCCAACTTCTCTCTCTGATAATTCCGTTTCAGCGCTTTGGTCTTCGTTTGCTAGTTTGCACTCTTTCGATTGCCTAGATAGTGAAAAATCAATTATTCGGTACTCAGCAGCATAGGTCCCTGTGGATTCGATACTTTATTTATTACTTTGAGTATCCGTACACTTGCGGACACAACAAGTTATTGGCGCCGTTGCCAGAGACCTTAGTTCTTGTTTATATTGAAGATATTGATAATTTGCTAGACTAGATTTTATTTATGTTTTACCTTTTTATCCTTTTATGTTTATTTGAGTTGTTTGATCCATCTACTTTAGTGTGGACAGAAAATCTAGATCGGATGACAATCAGAGATTATTAAGGGACTATGCAGCCCCTAAGCCACGAGAAATACACTTCAGCATTGTCAGACCAACTATTGAAGCAGATAATTTTGAGATCAATCCTGCCTTCTTGACCATAATTCAGCAGAACCAATTTGGAGGAGATCCAATTGAAGATCCATATCAGCATTACATCTTTTTATCGAATATTGTGATACCATTAAAATTTATGGAGTTTCTGATGATGCACAGAAACTAAGATTGTTTCCTTTTTCTCCCAGGGACCGGGCGCGATATTGGCTGCATTCTAGACCAGCTGGTGTTTTCATAACATGGGAACAACTGTCAAATACTTTCCTGATGAAGTACTTTCCACCGATTAAAACCATCCAATTGAGAAATCAAATAACAAGCTTTAAACAGAAGGATGGAGAATTATTCAGCAAGGCATTGGAGCGATTCAATGATTTACAACGGAAGTGCCCTCGCCATAGCCTTGAAAATTGGGTTTTAATTCATACCTTTTATTATGGACTACTTTATAACACCCGTCTAATCGTTGATGCTGCTGCAGGAGGAGCCCTCATGGGCAAGACCATTGAAGAAGCTTTCAACCTATTTGAAGAAATTTCCCTGAACCATAACCAATGGAACCCTGAAGAGGAACTGCTATATTGAGATGGTAAGGATGAAAGTGAGGATTGCCAACCCCTAACTGAAAAGGTAAGTTCTCTCAGTATAGAATCTTTTCTTGATAAGTTTATGACAAATCAAAGTCTTCTCATGCAAACTCAAAACAAATAAATTGAAGATCTGAAGGAAATGATTGGTCGACTTGCCTCTCAAGTGGAATTATTAACTATTCGCAATAAAACTTTAGAAGATCAAATTCCTGATGAATACTGCAATACTATCATGACTAGAAGTGGGAAACAATTAGGAGAACCTAGAAGGAAAGTTGCGAACAATGAAGAAAAGCTTGATGATAACCGCGAAAGGAAACTAGAGTTAGGAAAATCTTCTTCACATGAGGAGTTCCAAACTTGTTTACAACCTCAAAAAGGTGATGAACCATGTGAGAGAGATAATCCTATACCTAATTTATCTCCTCTTTACAAGCCTCCTATACCCTTTCCACAAAGGCTAATGCAAGAAAAGTTAGACAAACAATTTGGGAGATTTCTAGATGTTTTGAAAAAGCTTTACATTAACATTCCATTTACTGAAGCTTTATCTCAAATACCCACATATGCTAAATTCTTGAATGAAATACTGTCTAATAAGAGAAAAATAGAGGACTATAGAACTATTGCTTTAACCGAGGAATGTAGTGCTGTTATCCAAAACAAAACACCACCCAAATTGAAAGATCCAGGTAGTTTTTCCATCTCTTGTTTTATTGGCAGTATAGCTTTTGACCGAGCCTTATGTGATTTGGGGGCTAGTGTGAGCCTAATGCCATTATCTGTCTGTAGGAGATTGGACATGGGAGAGCTCAAGCCGACTTCTATATCTTTGCAGCTCACCGATCGCTCAGTGAAGTATCCAGTAAGTATTCTTGAGGATATTCCTATCCAACTTGGTAAGTATTTTATGCCTACTAATTTTGTGGTTCTTGAAATAGAGGAAGATGCGAAAATTCCTATTATCCTTGGTAGACCATTCCTAGCCACTGTTGGAGCTCTTATTGATGTAAAGAATGGTAAACTCACTCTAAATATTGGTGATAACAAAATTGAGTTTGATTTGAACAATTCACTAAAAAAACCTACATATGCTAGTTCTTGCTGTAGCATTTGTGGTGTTGATGATGTAGTTTATGATTTTGGTCTTTTGTTTGATTCTTGTTCTACTTCTGATTCTTGTGAAAATTGAAATGCTGAAGTTGATGATTCTGACTTTGATGATGATTCTTGTAATGAAACTCGTGATATTGTAGATTGTGTCTCATTAGACGATGAAAAAGAAAAAAATTCCAAAAGTTGAATTGAAAGCTTTACCTAATAACCTTATATATGAATTTCTTGGTCCTAACTCCACTTACCCTATGATTGTTAATGCACAACTAAATGAAAGGGAAACTGATCTGCTCTTGAAGGAGCTGAGGATTCATAGAAAGGTAATTGGGTATACCATTGATGACCTGAAGGGAATTAATCCTTCTTTTTGTATGCACAGGATCTTAATGGAAGAAGAGCACAGGCCACATGTAGATTTCCAAAGAAGACTGAACCCCTCCATGAAAGAAGTTGTAAAGAAAGAGGTTCTGAAATTACTTGATGCATGTATTATCTATCCTATATCTGATAGCAAATGGGTAAGTCCTGTACATTGTTTTCCTAAAAAGGGAGGTGTCACTGTAATGAAAAATAAGGATAATGAGTTGATACCTATTAGAACAGATCATTTTCCCTTGCCTTTTTTTTCACTGTAATGAAAAAAAAGGTAAGTCCTATCACTAGTTGGCGTATGTGTATTGATTATAGAAAATTAAATACTGCCACTAGAAAAGATCATTTTCCCTTACCTTTTATTGATCAAATGGTTGAGAGGCTTGCTAAACACTCTTACTTCTGTTTTCTTGATGGATATTTGATGACACCAAAATATATAGTACATTTTGTATCATTTTGGATATCTTTTCATCCTAGATTGAAGATCTTTCACTTGTTTTCATGCTAAATTCATCGAATATTGCAAAGTCTACTTCTATTTTAGTTTTTGATGGTTTACAGGTAAAAAGGCACAATTTTTAGGCATTTTCAAGCAAAATCAAATACATAGAAGGATTACCATCATCAAGAGGAGATCACCCAAGAAATTTCATGCAAAACAGAGCAAGTCTGCAAATTACGGCTGTGCCGTAATCCATTTTACGGTATTGTAATTTTTGACAGTACCGTAAAATCCGAGCCCTGCCGTATTTTGAAGAATTTCCGAACAGAAAGTTTTTCAGATTTTACGGCACCGCCCTAAACAATATTACAGTACCGTATTTCAGAATGCTTCAGAATAGAAACTTCACTCAATTTTACGGCACTGCCGTAAGAAACAACACGGGCCGTAATTGCCAGACGTTCGCGAACAGAGAGTTCAGCCGATTTTACAGCACTACTGTAAACCAGATTATGGTGCCATAATTTCCAGCCTTTTTAGGAACAGAATACTCGAGGGATTTTATGGTAGTGCTGTGAACTATTACACTGTCGTAATTCCTTATTTGATCACGACGCCTAGGTCAATATCGACGCCCGATTCTTGCGGAGAAGATTGCGAGTGATCCAGAGCTTTAAATTGGATGCCGTAAGAACCAATCGAGGAGCTTTAGATGGGAGAATTACGCACACACCGGAAGCCCCAATTTTCATCCACTGTCGAGGGAGAAATTGCGATTTACGCCGCCGCCTAGGGTTTCGCCACCGCGCTTGATCCAGACGATCTCTGGCCGTGATTCTTCTGCTGAAGCTTCGTCTGAAGGAGGAGACAACACACCAGAAGTTTCAGATCGAAAGGAGATCAATTGGAAGAGAAATCGAAGAAAAAAGAGTCGCCGACACTGTTCATCGACATTCTTTGCAAATTACGGCTGTGAAATACTTCACAACCATGCTGTATTTTCTAAACTTCTATTTTCTTTTTATTTTCAATCTTCTGAAACCATGACTCATTGTAATTCCTTCACGATGATAGCTTAAACTACTTTTGGGACATGGGGGAGTAATTCACTTAATTTCCAATGACTAGATGACTACTTTTTCAATATTTCGTTGCGTTTAATATTAGCATGATGATTTTGCTCATGTGATAATTGTGCTTAGACTCTCTATAAGTCTATGTTACTAATTATGTTCTTAGAATTTTCACTGTTGACTGAAAGATAATTGCTTGAGAATTTGGAACCCTATAATTGCATGTTAGGAACCCTTCCTTAGGTTAGATCCAACTTGATCTATTCTAGTAGAATAATTGCCATGATTATAACATGAATCTATAGATCGATGTCTATTTGTCAAACGTGGAGATCTTGTGCGAAAGCAAAGACCGGAACATGGAGATCCATGAGTAAAACTAGTGTCGAGACTCGGATACACGAAAGTGATCCTTGAGACTCCACTAGAGGTTATCAACCTAGAATTCGGATGCACGAAAGTGATCCTTGAGTTCTTTGTTTGATGATTTACTTATCTTCAGCGTTGGGACGAATCTTGCGTGAAAGCGAAGATAAATCCCTGTGCGGTTGTTTGCACGAAACTGAAACAATCATTTTATTAAGTAAATTACATCTTCATCATGATAAAATTGAACAGACGAAATCCTTATTCATATCTAGTCATAAAAGTTAAAGTGAACGAAACCCTAATCCCAGCTTTTCTCTCTGATAATTCCTTTTTAGTTTCCGATTGCTATTTTTCACTACTTCGAATTGCCTAGATAGTAAGAAATCAACTATTTGGTATTCGACAACATAGGTCTCTGTGGGTTCGATATCTTAATTATTAATTCGAGTATCCGTGCACTTGCGGAGATAACAACAAATGTGGTAACCGAACAAGTTTTTAGAGCCGTATCAGGGGGTGACAAGTCCCTGTGCGCCAATACTTAGGTTTTGGCTGCGACTTTAAGAATAAGTTTAGTTTACCTACTTGTTGGGAAACAACAATATTCCAGATTCTTTCAGATTCCCATTCATCCTGATGATCAGGATAAGACCACCTTTACATGTCCATATGGTACTTTTGCTTATAGAAGAATGCCCTTTGGTTTGTGCAATGCACTTGCTACTTTTCAGAGATGCATGATGGCTATCTTTTGTGATTTTATTGAAGATTTATGGATGTATTTATGGATGATTTCTCAGTATATGGTTCCTCTTTTGATGTTTGTTTGGCTAATCTATCTCGGGTTTTACAAAGATGTGAAGAGACTAACCTTGTCTTGAATTGGGAAAAGTGTTACTTTAGGGCTAGACAAGGAATAATTTTAGGTCATCTTATTTCAGAGAGTGGGATTGAAGTGGACAAAGCCAAGATAGAAGTAATTGAGAAGTTGGCTCCACCCACCACTGTCAAGGAGATCAGGAGTTTTTTGGGACATGTAGGGTTTTACAGGAGATTCATCAGGGACTTCTCTAAACTTGCCAAACCCCTGACTGATTTACTTTGTAAAGATGCCAAATTCTGCTTTGATGAGAAATGTCTGTTTGCTTTTCAGGAACTAAAGAAAGCCCTGACATCAGCAGCCATCATGCAACCACTTGACTGGGAGTTACCTTTTGAGCTTATGTGTGATGCCAGTGACTATGCAGTGGGAGCAGTTCTAGGGCAAAGAAAGGAAAAGAAGCCTTATGTGATCTCTTATGCTAGTAAAACTTTATATGAAACAGAAAGGAATTACACCACTACTGAGAAGGAGTTGTTGGCTATAGTTTTTGCATTTGACAAATTCAGATCTTACTTGATAAATTCGAAAGTTGTAGTATATACTGATCATCCTGCTGTTAAATATTTGATACAGAAGAAAGACAGTAAGCCACGGTTGTTGAGATGGATTTTGCTTCTGCAAGAATTTGACCTGGAAATCAAAGATAAGAAAGGAACCGAGAACCTTGTTATAGATCATCTTTCAAGAATAATGGTAGATACTGAAAAGAATGATGAGATCAATGATTCCTTCGCTGAAGAACAACTCTTAGCCATTGAACAACTCAAAGCCCCCTGGTATGCTGACATAGTGAATTATCTTGTAGCCGATATTTTTCCTCCTGATTTAAGCTACCAAAAAAGAAAGAGATTTTTGACTGAAGTGAAACATTACTTTTGGGATGAGCCTTATGTGTTTAGAAGATGTGCAGATAGCATTTTTAGAAAATGTGTACTTAAAGAAGAAATTGCATATATTTTACTTCAATGCCATGGGTCCTCCTATGGTGGACATGCTGGTACTGAAAAGACAGCTTTCAAAGTGTTACAATCAGGATTTTATTGGCCCACAATTTTCAAAGATGCTAGAAACTTTGTGTTATCTTGTGATAAATGTCAAAAGACTGGGAACATTAACAGAAGACATGAAATGCCACTGTCCAATATTCTTGAAGTTGAGATATTTGATGTTTTGAGGATTGACTTCATGGGACCTTTCCCATCTTCAAGAGGTAACAAGTACATTCTTGTAGCAGTTGATTATGTCTCAAAACGGGTTGAAGCCCTCGCTTCACCAACCAATGATTCGAGAGTTGTTACTAAACTGTTTAAAAGAATTATCTTTCCACGTTATGGGACACAACGAGTAGTGATCAGTGATGGAGGATCGCATTTCATAGAACACAAATTTTCAGCCTTACTCAGGAAATATAGAGTAAATCATAGAGTTGCAACACCTGATCACCCCCAAACAAGTGGACAGGTTGAGATATCAAACAGAGAGATCAAAGGAATTCTAGAAAAAATAGTGTCACGCACTAGAAAAGACTGGGCATTCAAACTTGATGATGCATTATGGGCTTACCAAACTGCTTTCAAAACACCCATAGGTATGTCTCCTTTTCAGTTGGTCTATGGAAAATCATGTCACCTTTCTGTAGAGCTCGAGTATAAAGAATACTAGGCAATCAAGATGCTGAATTTTGATTTGAAGAACGCGGGTGAAAAACAGAGATTGCAATTAAATGAGCTAGATGAGATCAGACTTTCTGCATATGAAAATGCAAGAATTTACAAAGAAAGAACTAAAAGATGGCATGATCGACATATTCTTAGTAGAAACTTCCAACCAGTTCAATTCTAGATTGAGATTTTTTCCTGAAAAACTTAAGTCTCGATGGTCTGGGCCTTTTCAGGTAAAAAAAGCTTACCCTTACGGAGCCGTAGACATATGGAGTGAAGAAACAGGAGAATTCAAAGTTAATGGTCAGAGGCTGAAGCATTATTATCAAGAGGGGCGAATTGAAGAAAAAGAAAGTTTATATTTAGATGAACCACGTTCAAATCCGAGTGCAAAAGGGTCAAGCTAATGACCTTAAATTAGCGCTTATTGATAGACAACCCGAGCTTTTTAACTTTATTTTTACTTTCTTTTATTTACTTTTATCTAGGTTTTCTTCTCAGAGCTAATTTTTAATTTTTGTAGGTAAACAAACTTTGGTGGAAGAAACCCAAAGGCGTGAGTGAGTAGAGTCTTGTGAGTATCTCTTTCCCCTTTTATCTTTTGTTTTTCATTTTCTACATCTTATTGATATTTCATGTGTTGAAGAGAAGGACGCTTCTTCTACATATTTGTGTTCGCTGTCACTACTACTCTATTTTTCATACTTATCTTGTTGATATTCAATATGGTTGTATTCACTTGATAATACTTTGATGACATGACATGTTAATGTTTGATGATGATGTGATGATTTGTGGTTTTGAATCACTTTTGAAATTATTGATGATTGATGTTGTTGAATGAATCCAAAATTGAGACAAGAATAAGGCCTATCATGTCGAATTTATTTCTCTTATACATATCTACTTTTGAAATTCTTCATTGGTTGAGGAGTAGGGTTTTAGGGAGATATGTTGTTTGAAAATTTTGATTTAAAAGTGAAACTACTTCTTGAATAAAATCAGCATATGAGTTTAAATATTTGAATTGATATTGATTGATTAGTCTAATTGAGGTTTTGTTTATTTTACTATTTGTTGGGAAAAAAGAATCCAAAATCCACAAAAATAGTGAGAGACTCTCCTACTTGGCACTGTGTAAAATTGATAGTGGTACCGAACGACCTGGGTTTAAGTCTAAAAAAAAATATGAGAGGAATCTATTCACATTAACTCCGCTATCTTTGGTGAAAACTCCCAATACTAAAAAGACATGAGTTCTATTACACTGACTATGTGGTCAGTGTACTCCCAAGTCTGGATCGATTCGATATGCTTGGCATGACGAATTTTTCATCAAGGATGAACCTAAGACTTATGAGGAAATGGAAGCAGTCAGTGGACCAGATTCCAATAAATGGCTAAGGGCCATGAGAACCATAATGGACTCCATGTCTGCTAATCAAGTCTGGGACTTGGATGAGCTGCCAAAGGGGTAATTCCCATAGGCTGTAAATAAATCTTCTAGGAAGATAGACATGGAAGGTAACATTGTTACCTTGAAAGGCAAGCTAGTGAACAGAAATTTCAGGCAAATCCACTAGGTGGATAATGATGAAAATTTTCACCAATAGCTAAGTTTTAAGTCCACTAGGAATCTGTTTGTTATAATTGCATGATTAGTTATGGCGTGTTGTTATGAAAACTACCTTTCTTGCATTGACATCTAAAAAAGATATCTATAAGGAAATTGCCAGAAGGTTTTCATATCAAGGCCATAAAGATATGCATGGTGTTATGCAAGCATGTTTAAAAGCGCCTTTGTTTACAAGAAGATCAGTGGGAGCACCTTAATAGTATTTCTTGTTCTAGAAGATTGATGATATTCTCCTCACATAGAATGACATCTCAGCTCTTCACATGGTGAAGAAAAGGCTTGAGATGTATTTCGAAAAGAATGATCTAGGGAATGATGCCTACATCCTAGGCATGAGGGTCTATAGATAGAGATCCAAGAAAGTCATTGCCCTTTAGTCAATCTATGTTCATCCAAGAGTTTCTGAAAAGGTTTACATTAGATGATTCCAAATATTGATACCTTCTAGAGAGATATGGTCTGACTCTCATGAGGATGTTGTGTCCTATGACATAGCTGGAGAGTAATAACATGGGTCTAAAATCCTGATAAATGGTGTATAGGATGGATCATGTTTTGAGTAATATACACAAGACCATTTGTGGCAAATGCTTGGAGCATA
>JANTFE010009603.1:6102-18673 GCA_027562315.1 Costus pulverulentus
TCAAGTCTGGGCTCTACCTCATCATCATCAAGAGACTCCCTAGGATCATCCAATTGTTTTCCACTCCTTGTTGTGATAGCATTGCAATATTCCCTAGGGTTAGGTTCAAGTTTTGCAAGTAATTTCCCTGGGGGTCTATATGGTGTATTAGCCTGTTGTGCTATCTGAGTTTCTAACATCTTGTTATGAGCAACAACACCATCCAACCTAGAGTTTATCTGCTTAAGGGTTTCTGTAATCTCATCATTTTTGCTAATCTGATTACCCATGAATCTCTCAAACATCTCTTATAAACTAGATTTTTGGGGTTAACTCTGGTTTGACTGTCTCTGGTTATACCCCCTATTATCATTTTGCCCACTAGTTTGATTGTTACTTTTCCAAGATAGGTTAGGATGGTTGCGCCAACCAGGGTTGTAGGTATTGGAGTAAGGGTCATTAGATCTACTTTGATTATAATCTCCTACTTCATTCACTTGTTCCTCACCCTTATCAATAATGATTTTACACTCTCTAGCATGGTGCCCATTGTTCCCACAAACCTCACAAACAATAGAAGATATAGCAGCGGTTTGCATTTGGAAAGAATCAAAATGGTTACATAATGAGTCTACCTTTTCTGCAAGAGAGCGCCAACCATCACCATCGTTCTTACCCTGAGGAGGCCGATAAAGCACTCCTCTCTCGAAAGCCCACTGGTTGTGGTTTAACGTCATATCCTCAATTAAGGCATTGGCTGCATCAACAGTCTTGTTCATCAAAGCTCCCCTTGCAGCAACATCAACCATTAAGCGTGTGTTGTAAAGCAAACCATTATAGAAAGTCTGAATTAAAACCCAGTCTTCCACTCCATGGTAGGGGCACTTCCGTTGGAGCTCATTAAAGTGCTCCCATGCTTCACTCATCGATTCTCCGTCTCTCTGGGCAAAGCCTGTGATTTGGTTCCTCAACTAGATCATTTTACTGGGAGGAAAGTACTTCTGCAAGCAGGCATTTGACAAGCGCTCCCAAGTAGTGAACGTTCCAGTTGGATGTGCATGAAGCCAGGCTTTTGCTCTGTCCCTGAGAGAAAAAGGAAACAATCTTAGTCTGAGGGCATCGTCAGATACACCATTAATCTTTATGGTGTCATAGAATTCAAGGAAAAGGGATAAGTGTTGGTTTGGATCTTCCAAAGGGGATCCTCCAAATTGATTCTGTTGAATCATCGATAAGAACGCTGGCTTGATCTCAAAGTTGTTCGCATCTATAGCAGGCCTAGTGATGCTGGAATGAATTCCTTGTGTATTTGGGGCTGCATAGTCGCGCAATATCCTTCTTTCAGCCATGATGGATTCTTCTTCTCTTTCTTCTACAACTTGTGTTTCCTCAAATCTCAATCTCTTTCGCAGTCTCAGAGTCTTGTTTATCTCAGGATCAAAAGGTACAAGTGGTCCTGACCTATGATTCCTATGCATGCAAAGCAGATAGATCAAGTGATTTCAAGAAAATAGAAAATAAATAGAAAAAAAATAGTAAATAAAACCTAGTCTAGTAATAATCTCGATATCTTCAATATCGACAAAACCAAGGTCCCCGTCAACGGCGTCAAAAACTGTTTGTGTCCGCAAGTGCACGGATACTCGAAGTAATAAAATAGATATCGAACCACAGAGACCTTGTTGTCAAGTACTGAATAATCGATTTCTCATTAGCTAGGCAATCGGAAAATAGTGAATCAAACTATCGAAAAGAACACGGAGAAAATATCAGAGAGGAAATCGGGACTAGGGGTTCATCTATTTTAATTTCTAATGACTAGATTAAGATAAGTATTTGTCAATCTAATTCTATTATGGTAAAGGTAAAATTTACTTTATAAATAAATTGTCTTGCTCTCGCGCAGACAATCATACAAAGAACCGATCCCCACTCTCGCGCAAGATCTATTCAATGCTAAAAATAAGTAAACCATCAGCTAAGAACTCAAGGATCACTCTCATGCATCCGAATTTCAAACAAGGGTTTCCAACGACTTGATACTCAATCTCTTAGAATATCAAATCAAGTCTACACATTAACTCAATCCAAAGTATCAGAAATTCAACAAGGCATTATAGCTCTCTAAAAATCAGAATTCGAAGAACAACCTAATCTCTTACGGTAGTTCCAAACTCAATAATTCCTAGGGTTCCGAATTTCAAACAATCAACCTCTCGGTCTATTTCGCAAAATTCTAAAACATGCTGATATTTAAGACACAAAGGAGAATTAAAGAACAATCAATCACAAGAGTAAAATTATCATAATAAAATCAGTTTGACAAAATTAGGGTTTTCTAGCCATTAAGAAACAAAGAGATTACACCCCCAAGTCCCAAAAAAAGATTAAGATACCATGATGAAAGGATTACAATAAAACATGTTCTTAGAGTGAATAGGAATCGAAAAGAAGGAAGAAAGATTATAAAACAGTGCTGTAATGAAATTACAGCACCGTATTTGCTTGGAATCAGCACTATCACCGCTGTTTCATTGATTTCTCCTTTGATTCAACTCCAAACGCTCTGAAACTTAAGGTACATGTTCTTCTTCACCAGATGAAGCTCTCTGTCAAATTTTGTGGCCGGAGGTGGTCTGTAGGTAGAGAACCGATGAACCCTAGCAATTCTACCTCTCCCTTAATTTCTCCATGGATTCGTGATCAAATTCGTTCCTTTCACTTTCTGTGTTTTCTCCTCTTAAAGATGAGTCCACCGCCTCTTTTGGATCTCAATTTGGAGGTCTAGATCAAAAGATATAGTCTTTGCAAGAATCGGGCAAAAAAATCAGAATTCTGAGTTCCAAAATACGGCACCGTGAAGATTCATACGGCGGTGCTGTATTTTATTCTGTGAGTTTCGGGCACAAAATACGGTGCCATGGGAGTTTTTATTAAAAATATGATAGTGCCATATTTTTGCCAAATCCTTCTGGTCAGAATTTGTACAAAATATGGCACCATGGAAAACCTCACGGTACTGCCGTAATTATTCCAAAAGTTTTGGGTCAAAAATGTTGGAATATACGGCACCGTGTAAACGACCACGGCAGTGCCATATTTCTGCTGAAACCTTCTGGTCAAAAATGTTGCCAAATACGGTACCGTGAAAGATCATCTAGAAAATATGGTAGTACCGTATTTCGCCCAAGAATGTCCGCTAAGAAATACAGTACCGTGAGAATTCGTCTGGAAAATACGGTAGTGCCGTATTTTAGCTAGAAGCACCATTTTGACTTGAAATTTGTTGTGTAGATTCCTCTTGATGTTTAGAACTCGTTCATGCATTGATATTGCTCGAAAACCAGTGATAATGATACCTTTTTGCCTGAAAATGATCAAAAACAAAGAGTGGTGTAGATTCTGAAGTATTTGGCAATTAAGGTACAAAAATAAAGCAAAAGAGTAACTTTATGGTTCAAAATACTACTAATTAAGTATGAAAAACACTATGAAATTTGGTGTCATCAGTTATCCATATCTAACACAAATAGACCATTGCACAAAGTACCCTTCCCATAGAACATATTTGCAAATGAAAAAGAACAAGAGTTATTATTTATTTCAAACTTAAATCCTTTCTTTGCCAAGCAAGGAATGAATACAATGTTCTTAGTAAACGAGGTACATAATAGCAATTATCTAACTCTAACTGAAGTCCAGATGGCAGGGAGAGAGTCAAAATTCCTACAGCAACAGCAGCAACCAGTGCCCCGTTTCCAACTCGTAGGTCAATCTCTCCAGCCTGCACCGATATACTTTTCTTGAGCCTCTGCATATTTGTACAAATATGAGCTCCACATGCGGTATCCAATACCCATGACATAGAAGTAGAAAGGTTGACTTCTATAACATAAATACCTAAGTATGAAGACGAAGCCTTGCCTCTCTTCTTCTCATTCTGAAGTCGCACCATGTCCTTCAACATGTGAGGTGGCCCTCCACATGAATAGCACTTGTTGTTCCTGATCCATTCCATCTTTAGTTTTAGTTCCTTGGTCAAGCCTTTCGGCTCAACGCACTGAATATCAACTTTAGGAGGATTGAGCCTAACCAATTCATTAAAAAGCTGTCTTAGATTAGTAATAATCTCAGAGGCACTCTTCAATTCATATTGCCCTTGAAGCTCGGGTGACATGTTGGTTAGCATCAATTGTGCAACCTCCAAAGTATCAGCCTGATGCTTATCATAAGCATCCCTCTCAGCCGCTGAAGCCGAGCATGGAAGTGGTTCAGGAATAGGCTGTTCAAGGACATAGAGCTTTCTCTCGAGCTTGAGCACAATTCTCAAGTTCATATACCAATCCATCAAGTTGGATCCAACCAACTTGTCCTTCTCAAGGATAGATCGCAGTGACCAACCGCTATTGTTCGTTGCCATTGTTCTACAACAACCAAGAAACAACATATTAGTACTACTTTAAATCATTTAAACTAGACTTATTTTAAATGATTATGGTTCCCACTATTTTAATCGAATTGACAACCCACAAAGTCAATCGTGAAGTTTAAGACTTCCTAGTGAGATGGGATCCCTTTTCCACATGAGGCTTCGCATCCCACGAGGGTGGGATGAGATGCACAAAGTAACTCATGCTTCCTAAGGTGGGCACGCCGGCCGATTGCTCCAAGCAATTCCCCTTATTGAGATAGTCTAGGCATTTCATGTCTAGCGAGGGCTGGATATAGCATGAAACCCTAACTTCTCAATGATGCCTCTAGAGTTCTACCTATGCCCAACACATGTGGAAATCTAGACAAGTCTATTCCTAACCGTTATGCCTAGGGCCAATGAGTTTCCTTGCGAAGGTGCGCCCGATTAAAACAGACTGGGGAAACCATTGCCACCATGCACTTTCTAAAGATAAGTGGGTGTGTCCCACGAGGGTGGGAAATAGTTCACAACACCAGTAATCGATAGCTTAGTGAGGGCTACGCGTTAGAAGGCTACAAGACTTGATATTTATTTATGAGGGTTTTTGAGGTCTCATCAGTTTTATCTTATGTATAACATTACAGGCATGCAGTCCTATAGTGATAACATAACGATAAAACAGGCATGCTTTAGCAGAACAGTAAAAGAATGAAGTGATCATAGCCTATTCAAGACATTGAACCAACCCATGCCACAAGGAGGTTCAACTCTTGACCTAGGACTCAAGCCCCTAAAACTAGACCTAGCCTAGCCGACCTCTAGCTTGGTCTTCAAGGTCCTCCTCACCATGGTTTAGCTCTCAAACCCTAGAGGTAGTTCTAGGGAAACCCTAGAAGCACCCTCATAGGTTCGGCCAATGCCATGGGCTTCCTCCAAGGGTGATGCGCCACCATGTAAGGGCCAAGAGACATAGCACACAAGCCCTAAGGCTCGGCCAAGTCAAACCTGCGCCACTCACCACGCGCCATCAATGAAGGGTGCTTCTTGCGCCACCATGCAAGGTGTGCAAGCAAGCATGCATGTGCCAATCTTCAAGTGATATGCGCCACCCTAATCTTCTTCTTAATTAAAAGCAAAAAGAAAAGCGGCACGCAGGCCTCACAAGAGTACATCACTGGCATGCATAGGGGCTTGACTCATGATCACAACATTATGCACAAGTAAGGTATCTACACATGAAATTCTACATGCTCATGAAAAACATAAAATCTGAAATTTTACTTTTTCATAAAAATAGTTTCTTTTCCTCATCTTCTTATCACAAATCTTTTAGTTATTCGCGATTAATTTTCATGATGATTTCAAAGATCCTCTCGGCTGGTAATTTTGTCAGATCAAGAGACCCGGCTAGTCCGAAGACACAATGGCCGTCCTACTTCAAACCACATGCGCCTTTGATCCTTAAATCATACAAGAAAAATAACCCAAAAATCCAAAAGAGATTGAAAAGATGATAGAAACAAGAAACCCTAATTTTTCCTACTTAGAAAAATCATTTGCCATGGGATCATGCAATTTGCGAAAATTGAGATATGGCATGCGAGCATGGAAAAGCATGAAATTACATCGTTCGAGTCTCGCAAGCCGCTATTATACCACTATTGGGAAACCCCGGGGATATTTTATAATTTTTAGAGATAGAAATTACACAAATACATTGCGCAGTGGAACTAATATCCCCGAAACAGGCTAGTCCCAAAAACCCAGTGAAGATCGCAAGCGAGGGAGTCGACACGATGAGATAGAAGATACCTTAAAGCAAAATGATGTCGATGTCGTGATAGGTGCCCAAGCATGCACCCTCTGTAGTCTCACACACATAGATCCCTTGAGTCCTCTTCTTCCAGGCTCGGTGCTAGCCTCGGGAAGAAGATCCAAGCCTTTGTGCTTCTTCTTCAAGCCTTGCGCCACCTCCAAGGTGTTAGCGCCAATGAAGAAGATAAAGAGAAGAGGATGAAGTCGCCAAGCCCTTGTCACACTCGCGCCACCTTCAAGGGAAGAAGTGCCAAGAGGAAGGAAGATGCTTGCGGCTATGAAGATGGAAGAGGAGGTTGCACCACCTCCAAGCTTGCTCTCGCCTCTCTCTTGTATTACTCACGCCTCCAAGGATTGTATATCAAGAGAGGGGCGCCTAGGGCCTCTTTTATAGAGCCATAGGTCGGTTATGCAAAGGGGGTGGCTAGGGTTAGGGTTGGGATTTGGCTTCATGAAGCAAAATCACCTACTCCTCCCCATTATGCCCTTAGGCGCTAATGAGAGGAGATTTATCCCCATTATACCCTTTTTAGCCCCTTTCTTCTTCATGATAACTTATTAGCAAGCCCAACTTATCAATGGGCCTAGCCCAAGGTTCATTATGCACATTAACCAAGTTATTGGATCCAATCCAAGTTAACCCAAGGTCAAATGAGGCTAACCATGGTTACATTGGTCAATATGCCAAAAATGAAAGTTGGCTCTAATAAGTTTATTCCATCTTATCAGGCCCATTGGTGCTGATGAAATCTCCCAAATAGATCCGAGTTATCCAATAACTCGATCATAAGGCTTCCCGATCAATATGAGAACTCAAGTATCAAGGTGTGTGACCGTGTAGGTTCCTCTGACACTGGCAGTGCTGACCAAAGGTCACCACAAGCAGTGAGTGACACCTAGCAGTGCATCGCTGCTACCTAGGTCATCGGAATGAATATCGACATCGACATCCCCATTATCGCAACTAGGTACAGATGCATTACAGTCTCTTTGCCAAACTGATATCTGATTGGACAAGTGTGTCACCACTTGTTTTCATCCAATCTCATGGTTATGACTAAATGAGGTCTCACCTGGGTATGACCATACACTTTCAGTCGTTGAACCATAGAGGAGCTCAATGGATATCAAGCTTCCCGTAGGAAGGGGCAAATCCTCTATCTATCCATTGACCTTTTCATATGGGTCGTGACATGCTCAATGACAACTGTTATTACCTTCCAACTACGGCGAGGTGTTAGGTTGTATCAAAGCATATCCCTAACCATATAGAATGACCAATGACCTCAAGTCAAGGGATCAATGCATCTCCTATTGCTTGTGAGGATAATTTGTGACACCAAGTCATTGCCTCACAGCGGGTCAGTCCAGTATATCCACCACTTATATACCTATATGTCTGCGTTAGCACCTCGTGCCTAATCAGCCCATATGCCAGTCTCACAAGTACCAGAGTTGTCCCATATCCACTCAGGTACATCGACTGAGGACATTCATTTGAGCATAGATCCAATCTGTCTCTAGGGACTTTATCATATAAATACATGTTCGCAGATGTAAACAAATAATGATAACGACAATGCTAGTATGATATATATATAAATCTCAGTATCAAGTAGCACAATAATGGACCAAAACTAGGTCCTAGGCCATATACACCAACAGTTCTCTACTTCATTCTTGAACTCCTTAAATTTCTCAAAGGATTCAGATTTATGTCTCATTAAGTAGACATAACCATACCTATTGAAATCATCAGTAAAGGTAATGAAGTAGGTGTGTCCTCCTCTGGCTTGTTTATTGAATAACCCACACACATCAGTATGTATGAGATCCAATAAACCTCCTGCCCTCTCACCTATCTTGGTGAAGGGCGCCTTTGTCATTTTTCCTAATAAACAAGGCTCACATGTGTCAAATTCCTCCAAGGAACTTGAATCTAACAATCCATTTGCATGGAGTTGTTGGATGCGATTCTTGTTTATATGGGCTAATCGACAATGCCATAGGAAGGCACCAACTGAACTACTCAGTTTGGTCCTTTTGCTGTTTATGTTACAAATAGAACTATTCATGTCCCAGACATATAATCCATTGCACAACGTACCCTTCCCATAAAACATATTTGAAAATGAAAAAGAACAGGAGTTCTCTTTTATTTCAAATATAAAACCTTTCCTTGCTAAGCAAGGAATATATATAATGTTTTTGGTTAACGAAGGTACATAATAGCAATTCTCTAGTTCTAATTGAAGTCCTGAAGGGAGGGAGAGTGTCAAAACTCCTACGGCAACAGCAACAACTTGTGCTCCGTTCCCTACTCGTAGGTTAATCTCTCCAGCCCGTACCGATCTACTCTTCTTAAGCCCCTGCATATTTATACAAATATGAGCTCCACATGTGGTATCCAATACCCATGATATAGAAGTAGAAAGGTTGACTTCAGTAACATAAATACCTAAGCTAGAAGTTAAGGCCAAGTCTTTCTTCTCCTCATTCTGAAGCTGCTTGCAGTCCCTTCTCCAGTGGCCCTGCTCGCCACAGTGGAAGCACCTCTGGTCCTTTGACTTCTTTGCCTTTTTCTTCAATGCCTTGGTAGGACCTTTGGCACTGCCCTTAGCACATGCCTTTCCCTTCTTCTTTATCTTCTTGGTCGCAGGGACTAAAAGAACATAATTTGGTTTGGTCTTACCCATCTCACGCTCGGCTGTTTGGAGCATATTTAGTAGTTCCTCCCGCATGCATTCAATCCGGTTCATGTTGACGTTTATAATAAACGGACTAAAGCTAGGGGGCAGGGACTGCAAAATAAGATCCATAACCAGCTCGTTGTCTATTGTGTGTCCCAGTCTTCTGAGATAATCCACATTCCCAATCAACTTGAGAACATGGGGTCTCACTGGTGCACTTTCAGACAACTTGCACCGAAAGACTGCTTTGGCTGTGTCATATCTCTCAGTTCTAGCCTGAGCCTCAAACATTTGTTTCAAATGAGTGATCTTTTGAAAGGCGTTCTGCTCTTCATATTGCACCTGAAGTTCAGGTGCCACAGTTGCTAGCATGAGACATGCTACTTCCAAAGAGTCACCCTGATGCTTTCTAAAAGCATCCCTATCTGCCGCTCGGGCATTAGGTGCAGGAAGAGGCTGCTCAAGGATATACAACTTCTTCTCGAGCTTGAGGGCTATCCTCAAGTTCCGATGCCAGCCCATAAAGTTTGTTCCTACCAACTTGTCCTTATCTAAAAGGGATTGTAGTGTCAATCCGCCAGTGTTCGTAGCCATTGTTCTACAACAACCAAGAAACAACAGATTAGTACTGCTTGAAGTCATTTAAACTGGAATTGTTTTAAATGACTTGTGGCTCCCACTATTTTAATAGAATTGACAACCCACAAAATCAAATCGGAAAATTTAAGATTTCCTAGTGAGGCTTCGTGTCCCACGAGGGGGGGATGAGATGCACAAAGTGACCCATGCTTCTTAAGGTGGGCACGCTGGCTGGTTGCTCTAAGCAACTCCCCTTATTGAGACAATCTAGGAATTTCATATCCAGCGAGGGCTGGAATGAAACCCTAACTTCTCAATGATGCCTCTAGAGTTTCATCATGTGCCTAGCATATATGAAAATCTAGTCAAGTCCATTCCTAATCGTTATGCCCAGGGCCAATGAGTTTCCTTGTGAAGGCACGCCTGGTTAAAACGGACTGGGGAAACCATTGCCACCACACACCTACTAAAGATAAGTGGGTGTGTCCCACGAGGGTGGGAAACAGTTCACAACACCACTGATCGATAATTTGATGAGGGCTACGCATTAGAAGGCTATTAGACTTGTTATTTTATTCGAGTGTTTTTGAGGTCTCATCAACTCTGTTTTATCTTATGTCTAACATTACAGGAATGCAATCCTATAGTGATAACATAATGATAAAACATCACAGGCATGCTTTTAGCTGATGATGAAAGCAGTAAAGGGATGATGTGATCATAGCTTATTCAAGACATTGAACCAACCCAGACCAAAAGGAGGTTCAACTCTTGACCTAGGACTCAAGCCCCAAAGACCTAACCTAGCCGACCTCTATCTTGATCTTCAAGGTAGGCTCCAAGGTCTTCCAAGGGTGAACCGTCATCTTGCAAGCCACAAGAGGGATAGCACATAAGCACAAGGCTCGGCCAAACCCTAACTTGCGCCACCAGGCAAGTATGTGCCACCATTGATGAAGTTTGTTGCGCCACCAAGCAAGGTGCGCAAGCTTCATGCATGCGCCAAGATTCATGTAGGATGCGCCCCCTAATCTTCATCTTGAAGTTTACAAAATAAAAAGAAAAAGATGGGCGGCACGCAGGCCTCACAAGAATACATCACAGGCATGCAAAGGGGCTTGACTCATGATCACAACATCATGCATAATCAAGGTACTTATTCATACAATTCTATATGCTTATGAAAAACATAAAATCTGAAATTTTACTTTTTCATAAAACAAGTCTTTTTTCCACATCTTCTTATCACAAATCCTTTGGTTATTTGCGATTAATTTTTCATGATGATTTTATGGATCCTTTTGGCTGGCAATTTTGTCAGATCAAGAGACTCGGACAATCCGAAGACACAATGCCCGTCCTACTTGACAAAACTACGCGCGCCTTTGATCTTAAATTAATCAAGAAAAATAATCCAAAAATCCAAAAGAGATTAACAAAGAGGATAGGAACAAGAAACTTCAATTTTTCTAATTTAGAAAAATCAAGTGCCATGTTATATGCAATTTGCGAAAATTGAAACATGGCATGTGAGCATAGAAAAGCATGAAAGAAACATCGTTCGAGGCTTGCAAGTCGCTTTGATACCACTGTTGGGAAACCCCGGGGATATTTTACAATTTTTCAGAGATTGACATCACACATTACATTACACAGCGGAAGAATATCCCCGAAACAAGCCAGTCCCAAAAACCCAAAGAAGATCGTCAAGCGAGGGGATCGACACGATGTGATAAGTACCTTAAGCAAGCGTGGATGTTGATGTCGAGGTAGGCGCCCAAGTGTTTGCCCTCTGCAGTCTCACAAACACTGATGCCTCGAGTCCTCTTCTTCCACGCCCGGTGCTAGCCTCGGGAAGAAGATCCAAGCCTTGTTCTCTTTCTTCAAAACATACGCTACCTCCAAGGTAGAAGATGCGCCAAGAGAAGAAGGAAAGGAGATGTAGAAGATGCCGCCAAGAGCTTCCCACACTTGCGCCAAGAAGGGAAGGGAAGAAGACACTCGCGGCTAGGGTTTGATGGAAGAAGAGTTGTGCCACTTGAACCCTTGCTCTCGCCCCTTTCCTTGCTCACGCCTCCAAGAGAACTAGTCACATGAAAGGGGGCGGCTAGGGTCTCTTTTATAAGGGCAAGAGGCAGTTTAGGGATGGCTAGGATCATGACAAGTGGGTGGCTAGGATGAGAAGGTTCGAGGTAAGGAAAGTCTCCAAGACTTTACCATAAACCTCATTCAACCTTTCCTTATTTGCCCAATAGCCATATCAGCCCAAGACATGCCTTAGAGGCATGCATTCCATCCAAGGAAGAAGGGGGAGGTGCCCTTTACTTCCATAATGAAGCAAAGGTGCCAACTTCTCCCCATTATACCCATAGGCGCCAATGGGAGAAGTTTTCTCCCCCTTATAACCTTTTAGCCTCTTGTCTCTTCATGACAACTTATTAGTGAGCCCATCAACCAATGGGCCTAGCCCAAAGTCCATTATGCATGTTAACCAAGCCATTGGATCCAATCCAATTAACCCAAGGTCAAATGAGGCTAACCATGGTTAATTTAGTTAATATGCCAAAAGCGGAAGTTGGCTTTAATAAGTTTCTTCCATCTCATCAGGCCCATTGGCGCTGATGAAATCTCCAAAATAGATCCGAGCTATCCAATAACTCGATCATAAGGCTTTTCGATCAATACGAGAACTCAAGTATCTTGGTGTGTGACCCTGTAGGTCCCTTTGACGTTGGTAGTGCTGAGCAAAGGTCACCACAAGTAGTAAGTGACACCTAGCAGTGCATCGCTGCTACCCAAGTCATCGGAATGGATATCGACATCGACATCCCCATCTTCACGACTAGGTACAGATACATTACAGTCCCTTTGCCGAACTAATATCCGATTGGACAAGTGTGTCATCACTTGTTTTAACCCAATCACATGGCTATGACTAAATCAGGTCTTCACCTGGGTATGGCCATACACTTTCAGTCATAGACTATTGGGGTATGCCCTTAAGGCTAATGTTTGAAGCCTTGGGATATTTTCAGTATCATGTATAAACTATATATATATGTTTATAAAGGCAATTGTTGTTATTCAGATTGTT
>JANTFE010009603.1:24889-35478 GCA_027562315.1 Costus pulverulentus
CAATCAGTGTGGCCACACATTCCTGTCATGCACCAAGGAGGTGGGGCGCCCCTAAGTGGATATCATGCTTCCTCTGAAGGAAGGGGCAAATCCTACTATTGGTCATCCGTGCCTCCACATGATTTATGACATGCCCAATGACAGTCGTTTTGATCTCCCAATTACAGAGAGACGTAAGACTTGTATTAAAGCATACCCATCATCAAATCTAGACATGAATACCTCAAGTCTAAGGATCAATGCAAACCTCTTGCATGTGAGATTGACTTGTTGACTAGACAAATCAATCCTCACGATGGATCACTCCAGTGCATCCAATGCACCTGTATGTCTGCGTTACTGTGCCCCGCACCTAACCAGCCCATACACCAGTCTCACATGTACCAAAGCTGTCCCATATCTGCTAAGGTACCTTGACTGGGGATAGCTTGTGAGAATGGATCCAATCCAAACTCCTGGGACATTATATATGCAATTCAATACATCAACGCAGGTAAAGCAATCTGCATAATAACGACCATGCCTTTATTGATCTATCAAAGTACATTCAACCAATGCCTGACCATGTCCATACATTGGTCTGTAGGGCATATACACCAACATCCTGTGCAATCTAAGAGTTTTATTAATTTCAGGATCAAAAGGAACTAGTGGTCCTGACCTAAGGGTCCTGCGCATAAACAAGTAGAGAGATCAAATAAACTCAGAATTTAAGAAATTATCAGAAAACAGGAATAAATCACAGCTTGTGAAGATTCAAAAACTAACAAAATTAAGAACAAAGCTTAGTCTAGCAATACTATCAATTACTTCGATATTAACAAAACTAGGTCCCTGACAATGGTGCCAAAAACTTATGGTGTCCGCAAGTGCACAGATACTCGAAGTAATAAAAGATATCGAACCATAGGGACCTACATGTTAAGTACCAAGTAATTGTGTTCCTACTAGCTAAGCAAATCGAATAAGTCGTAAGCGAACGATCAAAAATTGTTACATATTATCAGAGAGAGAAGATTGGGACTAGGGTTTCATCCTCCTTAATTTTCACTGATTAGACAGAAATAAGTGTTCGTTAGTTTATTCTTGTTATGATAAAGATGAAATTTACTTATAAAGAAATTGCCTCACTCTCGTAACGACTATTTACACTGAACAACCTTCACTCTCGTGACTTGCTATTTAGTGTTTAAAATAAGTAAATCTAACAAAGAAAGTTAAAATCACTCTCGTGGCTTAACTCTCAGTATCAATATCTCGAGCGAAATTAAATATTCTCATATCTTAATTTCACAGGTTTTACTTAATGGTTTCCAATGATCCAAATCACCTCTCAGTACAGATTTTAATGTCTAACTCAATAAAATTTCCTAGATTAGATTATCAACAAGAATTTATGCATCAAAAATCAGGAATTAAGAACAAAACTATTCTCATAGCATAAGTTCCTAAAACATAATTGAAGGGTTCCAAGTTTTGTAAGTCACCTCTCAATACGTATTACAAAACTTTGAAACATGCTAATATTTGAAACTAGAGAAGATTAAAGACAATAATCACTTAAGTAAAACTATCATGTCAAAGAATATTCTGACGAAATAAAAATTATCTAGTCATTAAGAAATTAAGGGGATTACACCCCTTGTCCCAAAAAGGTTTTTATGCTATCAAGGTGAAAGAAATACAATAAGAATTCATCTCAGAAAAATTAGAAATCAAAGAAGAAGGAAATAAGTTACTAATGTACAAGGCTGTGAAAATAATCACAGCCCGTAATTCTGTGCTTGTTTGCTGTGAATAGTGGCGAGGCCCACGTTTTCAATGATTCCTCCTGCGATCGAACTCCTTTCACTTTGAAACTTTCTCTACGTATTCTTCTTCCTCAAGCATAGCTTCCTTGCAAATTGGGTAACCGGAGATGGTCTATACGCTTCTTGGTGTCGAACCATAGTGCGGTGGCGATCTCTTCAATTTCTCTCTCTATCCTGGATTAAAATTAGGGCTCTTTGTCCTGAAATGTTCTCCTCTTCTTATAGATCACTCCCCTTCTTTCTGATTTGGAAATCATGGCTTAAATCTCATGAACTCGGCTTTGAAAATTTTGGTGAATAGTAATAGCGGAAGACTCGAGAAATCACGGCTTTTTGGGCTAGAATTATGGTCCGTGAAAAATATTACAGCAGTGCTATAATTTCTTCTGTGCAAAATCTTGAAACAATTACAGGCTGTAATAATAACCACGACAGTGCCGTGATTTATCCTTCATGCTTCAAATCTGTCTTGATAAAATTACAGCTATAATAAATTTTAGATAGTGTCGTAATTTCCTCTGTGTAAAAATCTCCAGAAATTATGGTAGAGGAAATTAATCAAAGCACTGCCGTGGTTTATTTTGTAAGTCCCAGTAAAACCACAGCCGTAATTATAATTACGGCACTACCGTAATTTTGCTTTGAGCTCGGATTTTCTTAAAAATTTGCTGGTAATTCCCTTTTGATGATTAAATTTCATCTAAGCATTCAAATCACTCAGAATCCATAGAAATTAAGCCCTTTTTACCTGAAATTGATCAAAAACTAGAAAAGGTGCAGATTCTAAAATATTTGACAAATAAGGCATAAGAAACAAGCAAAAGAGCATAAATATGACTCAAAAAGACTAATAAATCAATACAAAATAAACTATGAATTTTTGAGTCATCAGTGTGCGACCCTATAGGTTCCTTTAACGTTGGCAGTGATGAACTCAGGTCATCACAAGTAGTGAGTGACACCTAGCAGTGCATCGGTACTACCAAAGTGTTTGGAATGGATATCATCTTCGACATCCCCATCATCGCAACAAAGTATCAATGCATTACAGTCCCTTTGCCACAATGATATCCGATTGAACAAGTGTGTCACCACTTGTTTTTCACCCAATCTCATGGTCATGACTAAATCAGGTTCTCACCTGGGTATGGTCATACATTTTCTATCATAGAACCATAGGGGGGCCCCATGGATATCAAGCTTCCCTTAGGAAGAGGCAAATCCTATATCTGTCCATTGATCTTCTCACATGGGTTGTGACATAGTCAATGACAATCGTTATGACCTCCCAACTATGGTGAGGTGTTAGGTTATATCAAAGTATGTCCCTAACTATATAGAAGGGTCAATGACCTCAAGTCAAAGGATCAATGTATCTCCTGTCACTTGTGAGGTTAACTCATGACACCAAGTTAGAGCCTCACAGCGGGTCGGTTCAGTATATCTACCATTTATATACCCATGTAACTCTGTTAGCACCTTGTGCCTAACCAGCCCATATACCAGTCTCACATGTACCAAAGCTATCCCATATCTACTTAGGTACTTGATTGGTGATATAGTTTGAGCACAAATACAATCTGTCTATTATTAAGCAAGTACATATTCGCATATGTAAACATAACATAATAATAACAATGCCAAAATGATATATATATGATATAAATGTCAAATAGTACATATGATAGACCAACAACTGGTCCTAAGGGCATATATACCAACAATCTCCCACTTGCACTTAGACCTAGTTGTTGAGAAATCTCAACCCCATATCCCTGGCATGACCACCATGCTTTTGCTATGCCAAACCCTTGGTCAGTGGGTCTGCTAGATTGTTGTCGGTGACAACTCCGCTAATCTTGACATCACCTCAGTCGATGATCTCTCTGATTAGGTGAAATCTCTTGAGTATGTGTTTGGACTTTTGATGAGACCGTGGTTCCTTTGCCTGTGTAGTTGCTCCATTGTTGTCACAATAGAGCTCAATCGGTTCCACAGCAGTGGGAACCACCTAAAGTTCAGAAATGAACTTCCTGATCCAAACAACTTCTTTGTCTACCTCAAAAGTGGTGACATACTCAGCCTCGGTTGTAGAATTAGCTATGGTGGATTGCTTGAAGCTTTTCCAGGATATGGCGCCTCCATTCAACTTGAACACATAGCCTACCTGCGATCTGAAGTCAATAGGGTTTGACTGGAATGACGCATTAGTGTAGCCCTGAACACCGAGCTCGTCCTGTCTCCCATAGACTAAGAACAAATCCTTAGTTCTTCTTAGGTACTTAAGAATGATCTTTACAGCCACCCAGTGTTGCAGACCTGGATTTGATTGGTATCGGCTCGTTATGCTTACAGCATAAGCCACATTTGGTCTAGTACACAACATTGCATACATGATCGGACCTACTACTGAAGAATAGGGAATTCGACCCATGTCATCCCTCTCAGCCTGTATGGTGGGACACTGGCTCCTTGAGAGAATAAGGTCATGTCTCACTAGAAGTATCTCTTCTTGGATTTTCCAAGTTGAACCTCCCTAGGACCTTATCAATATAGGTACTCTAACTAAGGGTCAAGAGCCTCTTGGATCTATCTCTGTAGATCCTCATGCCTAGGATATAAGCGGCCTCCCCTAAGTCTTTCATTTCGAAATACTTCCCCAACCATGTCTTCACAGATTGAAGACTAGGGATGTCGTTCCCGATGAGCAGTATGTCATTGATAGGGTCGTACTGCAAGTGCACAGTTCTATCGTGTAATAAATAAGTATCGATCCCACAAAGACTAGGGGCCAAGTACTAACTAATCAATATATCGATAGCTAGGTGATCAAATAATGAAGAGGGTTACTAATGTCCTAATGCAAGAAAGTAAATCAAAGCAAGTCAAGAGCAAATAGAGCAAACGACGGTGTGAACATCTCGAGAGAAGATCAGGGTTTTAGGTTTCACCACACCGAAGAATAATAGAAAGATAATGCTAGTGTTTAAATTGGTTTAATTTAAGTTCTTAAGGTAATTCCTCCTAAGGTACAGATCGTTCCCTCTCAGGCCACGATCCGATATCTAACTTAACCCAAGTCTCCTACTCTCATGGCTTATTAAGTTAAGTAGATCCATTGGGTTTCGTGAAGAATTATTGACTCTTCGAGTAACTTTGACCTACTTTCGTGGTCGAAATTACAAGATCAATCTAAGGGGATCCGACGATGTGGTTCACCTCTCAGTCCTTCCCACAACGTCTAAAACATACATATGCATGGCTAGTACATAAATATGAAATCATGCAACTTAGAATTGAATAAGAACAAAGATAAATTCAAACAATGTATTAATCAAGTAATATCATTCAACATCCTTATAGTGGGCTATGCTCAAACCCCGAAAACAATTTATGCTAGAGAATTCATCATGAAATACATCAAATCTCTCAAATAAATTGAATCAAACTAGAGAGAAGGCTAGATCTGTGATGGGAGAGGGTGGAGCACAATCTTCAGCATGAAAACGAGGAAGAAATCACGTCGGAACAACCTCGTTGTTAGGATTTTCGCCCAAAACCCTAGTTGTCACCGGTCATCCAAGTTCTCCTCAATTGCTCTACGAAATCCCGTGATTCCTATCCCAAATTGTTCGTGTGTAAGTTAGGAAGGTCTCCCTAAATTTTTATTAAATTCTACTCTAAAAATGGCAAAAAACACGTGAAAAACCGAACAAGTGTCGAACAAGCGAAAGCTTTCATGGCCATGCATGGATGCACAGCCGTGCCCGTGAAGACCTTGGCGAGCTTTGTTTTCTGGAATAATAACTCTTCAAGGCCATGAATGTGTTCATGGGTGTGCCCATGAACATCTCGCCAAGTTTTGAGAAGTTTGGCCAAGACCTTTACGGTCGTGCATGGATGCACGGGCACACCTATGATGATCTCGGCGCAGTCTAGAAAAGCAAGATCATACATGGTCGTGCATGGATGCATGACCATGCCCATGAAGAGTGTAGAAAGCTCAATTTGATTTGAAATTTGACATGTAGCTTTGCCTCATCATGAAGAATCGTCCCTTATCTTCAAATCTTCCAAATTTCGCCGATTTTGGGGGCGAAATCCCTACATTTCAATAAAACCAAGAAAAAGTGAAGATTCTCAAAAATATAAAATATTTAAGCAAATTAATAAGATAAAGTATGCATTTTACTCTAAAATAATAATAGAATTAAGTCACAATATATCATATATATGCATGATATTAGTCATCGACATGCAAGACTAGAAAAGTCACTAAGCTCCCACTGAATTTTTTGTACACACAGGCGTCATCTTCGCTTTTAATAAAGTCGTAATCTCTTACTGCCTCATCAAATTGAAGATTCCAACTTCGAGATGCTTGCTTCAATCCATAAATGGATCTCCTTAGCCTGTAGACCTTATTGGCCTCTAAAGGATGGATGAAGCCATCAAGCAGTTTCCTGTTAAATAATGTTGTCTTAACATCCATCTGTCATATCTCATAACTTGGCTATTTGAAATGGACTGATACACATGTGTTTAATCCTTTTCTAGTTTCATTCATTAACATGTGTTAGTGTTATTTGATATGGAATGAAAAGATGATACACATAACTTGGAACCCTAGAATTTATGGTAGGAGCTCATCGTAAGAGATTAGTTGTGTTCTTATCTTTAAATTTTAGAAGCTTATTGACTTGTTGATGTTTTGATTTAGAAATTATTATTGTGTTAGACATGAAAATATGCTAGAGATATATATTGGATTGTTTGAAAACCTTAAGTAAAACATGTGAAACTAAGGTATGAGAATACTTAGTTTTGCTTGAGATCTTGACATTGAGATGGAATGCACGAGAGTGATTCTTAATCTCTTTGTCGAAGTTTACTTATATTAAACATTAAATAGATCTTGCACGAGAGGGAGGATCGTTCTTTGTAAATTGATTGCGCGAGAGTGAGTTAATTTCTTTACTAAGTATGCCATATCTTTACCATAACGAGAATAGATTATCGAACATTTAATTATATCTAGTCATAAATATTAAGGTGGATGAACCCCTAGTTCCAATTCTTTCTCTCTGATTTTCCGTATACCGTTCTACCGTTTATTTTCAACATTCTCGATTCGTTTAGCTAGTGAGAATTCAATTCGTCGGTACTTAGCAACGAGGTCTCTACGGTTTGATATCTTAAATATTACTTCTAGTACCCATACGCTTGCGGACTACAACAAGTTTTTGGCGCCGTTGCCGGGGACCTTGGTTTTGTTAATATTGATTTAATTGATAGTATTGCTAGAGTAGGCTTTTTGTTTTTGTTTTTATTACTTTCTGTGATAGATTTTGATTTTCTTATATTTTCTGCAAATGCTTATTTGATCTTCTACTTGTTTATGCGCATGAATCTTAGGTCAGGACCATTAGTTCCTTTTGATCCTGAAATTAATAAATCTCTTAGATTGCGCAGGAAATTGAAGTTTGCAGAGGAAAGAGAAGAAGAATCAATCATGGCTGAGAGAAGAACACTTAGAAATTATGCAGCCCCGCATACACAGGGAATTTGTTCTAGTATAACTAGGCTTGTGATTGATGCAAATAACTTTGAGATTAACTAGCTTTCTTGTCAATGATCCAACAAAATCAGTTTGGAGGATCTCCTCTGGAAGATCCCAATCAACACTTATCTCTTTTTCTTAAATTTTGTGATACGATAAAAATTAATGGTGTGTCTGATGATGCTCTTAGACTGAGATTGTTTCCTTTTTCCCTCAGGGACCGAGCAAAAGCTTGGCTACATTCTCATCCGACTAGAACATTCACCACTTGGGAGCAATTGTCAAAAGCTTTGCTGCTGAAATACTTTCCACCCAGTAAGATGATTCAATTGAGGAACCAAATCACGGGCTTTACATAGAGGGATGGCGAATCACTTAGTGAAGCATGGGAGCGCTTCAATAAGTTACAACGGAAGTGCCCTCACCATGGATTAGAAGATTGGGTTTTAATTCAAACTTTCTATAATGGTTTACTTTACAACACTCACTTAACTATTGATGCTACTGTAGGAGGAGAACTGATGAAGAAAACTGTTGAGGATACCTACGCATTGATTGAAGAGATGGTGCTAAACCACAACCAGTGGACTACTGAGAGAGGAGTGCTGTATCATCCTCCTCATGGTAAGAATGATGGTGATGGTTGGCGCTCTCTGGTAGAAAAGGTAGATTCTTTGTGTAATCGCTTTGATTCTTTTCAGATGCAAACTGCTGCTGTTTCTTCTATTACTTGTGATGTATGTGGAAATCATGGGCACTATGCTGAAGAGTCTAAAGTTATTGTTGATCAAGATAATGAGCAAATTAATGCAGTAGGGGGTTGCAATCAAGGTAGAAATAATGACCCTTACTCTAATACCTACAACCTTGGTTGGAGAAACCACCCTAACTTGTCCTAGAAGAGTAACAATCATGCTAGTGGACAGAATGAAAATAGAGGGTATTAGTAGAGGAAATCAATTCAGAGTCAACCACAAAAATCTAGTTTAGAGGACATGTGTGAAAATTTCATGGGTGCTCAGATGAAGCAAAATGAGGTAGTTTCAGCGAGTCTTAAGGAAATTAACTCTAGGTTAGATGGTGTTGTTGCTCACAATAAGATTTTAGATACTCAAATAGCACAACAGGCTAGCACAGCTTATAGACCCTAGGGAAATTACCTGCCAAACCTGAACCTAACCCTAGGGAACATTGTAATGCTATCACAACTAGGAGTGGAAAACAGTTAGAGGACCCTAGGGGACCATTAGATGATGATGAGGAAGAGCCTAATGTTAGACCTAGGAGTGAACCAGTTTTGGAATCACAACTTGCACATGTGCAATCCCATCCTAGCTCTCCATCTTCTAAGGAGGATGAGCCTTCACAGAATTGTGGTTTGCCTTGTGAAGTGGATATTCCTAGACCTAGTTCACCGCCACCATATAGGCCACCTATTCCTTTTCCCTAGAGGATTGTGCAAGCTAAGTTAGATAGGCAGTTTGGGAAGTTTTTAGATGTTTTGAAAAAGTTGTACATTAATATTCCATTTATTGATGATATATCTCAAATGCGTTCATATGCAAAATTTTTGAAAGAGATTTTATCTAATAAAAGAAAAAAATAGAGGACTATGGTACTATGGCACTAACTGAGGAATGCAGTGCTCTTATTCAAAACACATTGCCACCGAAATTAAAGGATCTAGGTAGTTTCTCTATCCCCTGTTTGATTGGAAGTGTAGCTTTCGACCGAGCCTTATGTGATTTGGGAGCCAGTGTAAGTCTAATGCCTTTATCTATTTACAGGAAACTGGATATGTTAGCTCATAAGCCAACTTCAATATCTTTGCAGCTCGCCGATCGCTCAGTGAAGTATCCTGTAGGTATTCTTGAGGATGTTCCTATCCAAGTTGGTAAATATTTTGAACCTACTGATTTTGTAGTTCTTGAGATGGAAGAAGATGCAAAAATTCCTATTATTCTTGTTAGACCGTTCTTAGCCACTACGAGAGCACTTATTGATGTAAAGAATGGTAAACTCACTTTGAATATTGGTGATAACAAAATTGAATTTGATTTGAATGATTCATTGAAAAAACCTTCATATGCTAGTTCATGTTGTAGTGTTCATGCTGTTGATGATGTGGTTTATGATCTTGGTTTTTTGTTTGATGATCCTTCTGATTCTGCTTCTGATTCTGATTTTGATGCTAAATCTTGTAAAAATTCTTGTGAATAAATTGATGATTCTGATGATGATTCTTGTGATGAAACTCATGATATTTTGGATTGCACTATATTTGATAATGAAAAAGAAAAAAATTCTAAAAATAGAACTTAAGACTTTACCTGATAATCTTCACTATCAATTTCTTGGCCCTAACTCTACTTACCCTGTTATTGTTGATGCTCAATTAGATGAAAGGGAGACTGATTTGCTCTTGAAGGAGTTGAGGGTTCATAGAAAGGTAATTGGGTATACCATTGATGACTTGAAAGGAATTAATCATTCTTTTTGTATGCACAGGATTCATATGGAGGATGAGCATAAGCCACATGTGGATTCAAATTCCCATTCACCCTGATGATCAAGATAAGACCACCTATACTTGCCCATATGGTACTTTTGCTTATAGAAGGATGCCTTTTGGATTGTGTAATGCACCTGCTACTTTTCAGAGGTGTATGATGGCAATATTTTCTGAATTTATTGAAGATTTTAAGGATGTTTTCATGGATGATTTTTCGGTTTATGATTTTTCCTTTGATGATTGTTTGGCTAATTTATCTCAAGTTTTGTAGAGGTGCGAAGAAACTAATCTTGTCCTTAACTGGGAGAAGTGTCATTTCATGGTTAGGCAAAGAATAGTTTTGGGTTACCTTATTTTAGAGAGAGGGATTGAAGTTGACAAGGCCAAAGTTGAAGTGATTGAGAAGCTAGCTGATGACACCAGAATATGTAGTATATTTTGTATCATTTTAGATACCTTTTCATGCTAAATTGAGGATCTTTTTACTTGTTTTTATGCTGAATCCATTAAATATTGCAAAGTCTATCTCTATTTTGGTTTTTTAGGCAAAAAGGCACTATTTTAGGCGTTTTCAAGCCAAAATCAAATACATAGAAGAGTGTTGGGAAACCCCGGGGACATTTTACAAATTTTTCAGAGTTACAAGCATACATACATTCTTTGCACAGCGGAAGAATGTCCCCGAAACAGGCCGGTCCCAAAAAAC
>JANTFE010009615.1:365-15921 GCA_027562315.1 Costus pulverulentus
TTCGACAACGACTTCTTGGAACCTTGCTAGCACAAGGAGCACCAAAAGAAGAGTAGGCGACATCAATTGTGTGCGTCACCTTAGGAGAAGGAGCATTTGCGCCTTTCGGGGACATTCCTGTTTCGGGGACCGGCCTGTTTCGGGGACATTCTTCCGCTGTGCAATGAATGTATGAATGTTTACAACTCTGAAAATTGTAAAATGTCCCCGGGGTTTCCCAACACCTTGCACATGGCGCATGATCCTTGGAGGAGGCGCAAGAGAAGTGAAGGAACCCTAAGGCTTGATTCTCTTCCCGAGGCTAGCACCAAGCGTGGAAGTGAGGAACGTTGAGACGGTCGACGCGTGGATACTTGTAGAGGGAGAACACTTGGGCGCCTTCAACATGGCTTTGGCAAATAGACAAGCGAAAGAGGTACATTTGTAACACATCCTTGTGTCTTCTCTCTCGCATGGATCCTTGGGACCGGAATATGTTTCGGGTGTAATGATTCTTCCGCTGCGTCCTGGGACTGCAAAATTTTAAATTACACCCGGTATTCCCTAATAGTGGTATCAGAGCTACTTGTGAGAAACACAAGGTGTACGTTTGCTTGTGTGAAAAGTTTTTGGAAAATTTTTCTTCTATTCATGCGCGTTTCACGTAGAAAGCATTTTTCATCTAAACCTCTCTTTTCAATTTGTGGCCGAAATTTGATTTTGTTTTATGTTTGATTTAAGACCAAAGGCGCACGTAGTTTTGTCAAGTAGGATGGGCATTGTGTCTTCGGAGTGGCCGGGTCTCTTGATCTGACAAAACTGCCAGCCGATAGGGTCTATGAAATCATCATGGAACTTGATCTAAATTTTAGCATAGATTTGGTTAAGAGAGTGTTTCAGATGATGTTGGCGCATAAGGTGCTAAAATTTGATTTTTCCGGATTTTCAAATTTTATATGCGCCTCTTGCCTCTTGATTGGGTTGATATGGTCATAGCGAGTGCCCTCTTGTGTTGTGATGTGGAAGCATGTTTCCACTTGTGATGAATGCTTGTAAAATCTCTTTACACCTGCGTGTGGTTCTCTCCCTATCTTGATGTAAAGTTTTTTTTTTCATCTTGTTTTAGAATAGATGTAGAATTAGAAGATAGGTTGAGGCTTCATCTTAACAACATGGAGTCTTCTTCAACTGAAGTCAGTAGTGGCGCCAGCTTTGGAAGCGTGGTGATGGACTTGCGGCTGAAGGAAGGACACTTGCTTTCGGCTTCTGGCATGGGCTGATTTGCTTCAGGGACTCGCAACCCTTGGATGCATGAAAACATGTCACATGGCTCGTGACAAGTTATGTGTATGAAAAGGGCTATGACCATATCGACCAAACTAGCATGCCTGTGATGTTTTTCCTTTTGCTGCCATAACCATAGGAAAACTACATGCTAGCAAAGAATAAAACAAACATGCAAAAACTCTCAATACCATATCAAGTCGATAGCCTTCTAACGCGTAGCCCTCATCAAACTATCGATCGGTGGTGTTGTGAACTGTTTCCCACCCACGTGGGACACACCCACTTATCTTTAGGAGGTGTGTGGTGACAATGATTTCCCTAGTCCAGTTTTAACCTGGGTGTGCCTTCACAAGGAAATTTGTTGGCCCTGGGCATAACGGTTAGGACCAGACTTGACTAGTTTTTCATATGTCACTAACATGATGAATTACTGGAGGCAGCTATTGAGAGGATAGGGTTCTGTGTTGTATCCAGCCCTCGCTGGACACAGGGCACCTAGTCTATCTTAACTAAGAGGAATTGTGCATGGCACAATTGGTTGGCATGCCTACCTAAGGAAACATGAGACTTTCTATGCATCCCAACTCACCCTCGTGAGTCGCGGAGACCTCATGTGAAATTAGGATCCTACTCACTTATTTTCATGTTGAGTTTGAGAGTTCTCAACTTGTTTTGGAAGTAGTCAGAGCATAACATTTAATTTAAAGTCCTTGTTAAATGCTTTATCATAGTACTTATTTTACTTATTTGCTTATTGTAGATGACATCTCCTGATCTAAGATTGAAACTTTATAAAAATAAATTGGATGGGACAAATTGGACAAATTGGTTCAAGATTTTGTCCAAGATACTGGAACAAGAGAATAAGGTGCATCTTCTTGAAAGACCTCCATCCCAGCCCAGTGTGTATTTCACTACTGAGTGGGAGTGGAATGTCTATCTTGAACATTGTGAAGATAACGAACAGTACACTGCTCTTGTCTTAGAGTGCATGACCCCAGAGGTCAAAGTTGAGTGTGATGAGATGGGAATTTATGATCTTATCATACATCTCAAAGGTCTCTACACACCATGCTCTATAGACTAAGATCAGGAGAGTTCTGTTGGATCTTCAGAGTGTATGCCTAAATCTAAGAATGACCATGGTTCTGTATCTTCGAAGCTAACACTTTGGAAGACTGGAAATGCATGGGTATTTCGAAGAGGATTAATGGCCAAGAAGAGCATGACAAAGAAGAAGGGATGTAATCCATCCGCTTCAGGTATTGTGTTACCGAGGTCTTTATGTCTACTTCTTATTCATGGGTACTGGGTACCGCATGTGAGGCTCACATATGTTTTACATGTGCAGGAGCTCAGAAGAAGTAGGACGATTAGGCTTGGGGGGATCGATTCTCGGGTTAGGGACGGAGCATTGGATGCTGCTGTTGATATCATCTCACAGCCTTGAAGATTTTATCCAGAACTTTGCTATTATGTATCAGCTTATGTATTAGAACATCATTCCTTTTGGAAAGGATTTCAGTTTGAAATAATAAATGATATTTTCTTTAAATCTGAGATGTTCTATTGAAGTGATACAGTTGATAATAGTTTGTGGTTCTATTTGTAACACAAGATCAGATCCAATGATTCAATAAACACCCTCTTATAGCATTGTCTCTTGAACCATAGAACAATGGTCACATCCAAAGGTCCATGGACTATTGGGATAATTATCCTTTCAGGATTATGATACATGTGAGCCTAGTTCAAAGGAACAATGTGACAGATGCTGCCTTCACCATAAAGGGTGGAAGGAGTATTGGCTTGTTGGATCTATTACACGGCAATGTATGTGGACCCATGTAAACAAGCACTAAGAGGTGTTATATGCTTCATCAGGTGTGGGTATGCCTTATCCAACCTAAGAACTTTGGAGAAATCCAAGAAGTTCACAAATGAAGTATTGAGTCAAATTGGAGGATCTATTAAAGCACTTTGATTGGATCAAGGTGATTAGTGGAGAATTTGATGACTGTCCTAAGAAGTGTGGAGTTATCTCATAGCTTACTTAGAACACCACTGTGTGGTGAATTTCAAAGAAAGAAAAAGGAACACATTAGATGTGCTTCTATCTTTGAATAGTCATGCAAATATACTACTATGATGCCATGCAAACAGATGTACTGCCACTCCATAAGAAAGTGTCTAAGTTAGCTTTTGAGTTGCGAACTGCAAATATCCCATTTCTTCAATGGAATTGGGAATGTAATGTGCAATGATTCAAAAGTATGTGTTTGTGGTGCACTGTAGAGTGCTAATTCTATCCCAAAGAGAACAGAATATTTGTTGCTCAAACTGCTGTCTCTCTTGAAAAAGTATTTCTTTTGAAAGAAGCTAGTGGGAGTAGATTTGATTGGGACAAGGTCCAGAATCAACCACAATATAATTAGACACAGATGGAGAGCAAAATCTCACATACAGGTTGAAAGTCAACCTGAGGTTCAAGTAACACATGAACCACATAAGTCTGGATCGATTCGATATGCTGGGCATGACGAATTTTTCATCAAGGATGAACCTAAGACTTATGAGGAAATGGAAGTGGTCGGTGGACTAGATTCCAAGAAATGGCTAAGGGCCATGAGAACCATAATGGACTCCTTGTCTGCTAATCAAGTCTGGGACTTGGATGAGCTACCAAAGGGGTAATTCCCATAGGCTGTAAATAAATCTTCTAGGAAGATAGACATGGAAGGTAACATTGTTACCTTGAAAGGCAAGCTAGTGAACAGAATTTCAGGCAAATCCACTAGGTGGATAATGATGAAAATTTTCACCAATAGCTGAGTTTTAAGTCCATTAGGAATCTGCTTGTTATAATTGCATGATCAGTTATGGCGTGTTGTTATGAAAACTGCTTTTCTTGCATGGACATCTAAAAAGATATCTATAAAGAAATAGCTAGAAGGTTTTCATATCAAGCCATAAATATATGCATGGTGTTATGCAAGCATGTTTAAAAGAGCCTGTGTTTACAAGAAGATCAGTGGGAGCACCATAATAGTTCTTGTTCTAGAAGATTGATGATATTCTCCTCACATGGAATGACATATCAACTCTTCACATGGTGAAGATGTGGCTTGAGAAGTATTTCGAGAAGAATGATCTAGGGAGTGATGCCTACATCCTAGGCATGAGGATCTATAGATAGAGATCCAAGAAAGTCATTGCCCTTTAGTCAATCTACGATCATCCAAGAGTTTCTGGAGTGGTTTATATTGGATGATTCCAAATATTGATACCTTCCAGAGAGATATGATCTAACTCTCTCAATAATGCTATGTCCTGTAACACAACTGGAGAGTAGTGACATGGGTCTACAATCCTGGTACATTGGGTACAAGATAGACCATGTTCTGTATAGAGAGCACAAGACCATTTATGGCAAATGCCTGGAGCATAGCCAGCAAGTTTCAATCAGATCCTAGTGTTTGACACTGGATTGCTGTGAAAGGAATCCTTATATATACTTGGGAAGTATAAAGGATTGAGGTATAGTCTATAATAGACAGGAAGAATTTTATGTACAGTACACTGATATTTCGTTCTAGTCTAATGACTATTGATCATAGCCAGGATTTGCGCTTTGCCTTGTTGTGGTGTTGTGTGCTGGAAGAGCATAAGACAAACCACAGTGGCAAATTCTACAATTAAGGCTGAGTACATTGCAGCTTCTTGTGGCAGCCAAGGAAGCAGCTTCATTTGAACTTGATTTAGTCCCTGGTGCTTGATGGTCCAGTATGGTTCTTACTAGGGCCGTAAGCATGAGTAAAGGAACTTAGCACTCAAGTATGTACTGCAACGATATCATCTGATCTTAGAGATCATGGATAAAGATGACGATTCAAAATAAACACAGATAACAATCTGGAAAAACCCACTAACGTAGCCTATGGCGCAGCAGAAGCTAAATAAGTCATACTAGAGACAAAGGGACTGATTAAACATTAGTTGCCCTTGGTATTAGTGCAAGTGGGAGATTGTTGGTGTATATGCCCTGCAGACCAATGTATGGACATGGTCAGACATTGTTTGAATGTACTTTGATAGAACAATTATTCTTTATAGAGGCATGGTTGTTATTATGTAGACTTCTCTACCTGCGTTGATGTATTGAGTTGCATATATAATGTCCCAGGAGTTTGGATTGGATCCATTCTCATAAACTATCCCCAGACAAGGTACCGTAGCAGATATGTGACAGCTTTGGTACATGTGAGACTGGTGTATGGGCTGGTTAGGTGCGGGGCACAGTAACGCAGACATACAGGTGAATTGGATGCACTGGAGTGATCCACCGTCAGGATTGACTTGTCTAGTCAACAAGTCAATCTCACATGCAAGAGGTTTGCAATGATCCTTAGACTTGAGGTATTCATGTCTATATTTGATGATGGGTATGCTTTGATACAATCTTACGTCTCTCCGTAATTGGGAGACCAAAACGATAGTCATTGGGCATGTCATAAGTCACATAGAGACATGGATGACCAATAATAGGATTTGCCCCTTCCTTATTGGAAGCATGATATCCACTCGGGGGAGCCCCACCTTATTGGTGCATGACAGGAATGTGTGGCCACACTTGTTGAGTCATGACCAATGCATTGGATTGATAAACTTGAGACTAATCCAATGGTAGGATATCAGTTTAGGCAAAGGGATCTATAATGCAATGGGAATCCTCGTTGCTTGTTAGGAGTTGTTGCCATAATGACTTAAGTCCTATGACATGGGCAGTAGTGATGTGTTGCTAGATACCCCTCACTACTTATCATGTTTACATCATTGCCATCGTCATATGGATCCTACGGGGTCACACGCAATAGACTCTTGACATTGCTCTAATCAGAAGCCTTATGATCAAGTTATTGGATAACTTGGATCAATTTGGAAGATTTCATTAGCGCCAATGGGCCTGATGAGTTGGAAGAAAGTTATTGGAGTCAAACTTCATTTTTTGCAAGTTGACCCGAAATTGACCTTAATTGGTCACATTTGGATTAGGGTTGCATTAGATTAGATCCAATGGCTTAATCAACCCATGCCATGAAGTTTGGGCTAGCTCATTATCCAATGAGGCCCAATAATAAGTTGTCATGAAGAGGGAATTGGCTTAAAAGGGTATAATGGGGAGAAGCCCAACCCCATTGGCGCCTAGGGGCATAATGGGGTGTGGGTGGCATAAATTGCTTCCTTTGGAAGGAAGTGGCGCCTCCCCTTTCATCCTTTGATGGTATCTTGCCTCTATGACAAGTGTTGGGGCTGATATGGCTTGATGGCTCTTTTCGAAAGAGCTTGGGCGCATATGGATAGTAGGGTAAGGTTTATGGTAAGATCTCGGAGACTTACCTTACCTCCAAACCCTAATTCCCTTCAAACCCTTGCTTAGCCGAATGACTCTTGCATGTTGCGCCTAGCCCTTTCTCCTTGGATGGAAAGAATGCCTCTAAGGCATGTCTTGGGCTGATATGGCTATTGGGCAAATAAGGATAGGTTGAATGAGACTTATGACAAAGTCTTGGAGACTTTCCTTACCACAAACCCCTCTCATAGCCGCCCACTTGGCATGATCTTGGCCCTCCCTAAACCGCCTCTTGGCTTATAAAAGGGACCCTAGCTGCCCCCTCTCAATGGTTCGAATGCTTGGATGCGTGAGCATACATAGAGGTGCGAGAGCAAGGGTAAAGGGCGATAACATCAAGGTGGCGCAACCCTTCTTCCTACTAGTGGCTGCAAGTCTTCTCCTTTCTCTCCTCTTGGCATGACTTGGAAAAGGACATGGTGGCGCCACTTCCTCTTACTCTTCCTAAGGGCTGAAACTCTTCTTCTCCCTCTTCTCTTGGAGTGAAGAGGATAAGGAGTTGGCGGCATCTTCCTTGCACTTGGTGCATGATCCTTGGAGGTGGCGCAAGAGAAGTGAAGGAACCCTAAGGCTTGATTCTCTTCCCGAGGCTAGCACCAAGCGTGGAAGGGAGCAACGTTGAGACGGTCGACGCGTGGATACTTGTAGAGGGCAAACACTTGGGCACCTTCAACATGGCTTCGGCAACTAGACAAGCAAAAGAGGTACATCTTTAACACATCCTTGTGTCTTCTCTCTCGCATGGATCCTTGGGACCGGAATATGTTTCGGGTGTAATGATTCTTCCGCTGCGTCCTGGGACTGCAAAATTTTAAATTACAGTTGGTATTCCCTAACAACGGGGTCACTTGTTGTTATCCCGCAAGTGCACGGGTACACGAAGTAATAAAGAAAGTATCGAATCCACAGGGACCTATGTTGTCAAATACTGAATAATTGATTTTTCACTATCTGGGCAATTGAATGAAAGTCAAGCAAATATCGCAAACACACGAAAGAAAACTGTCGGAGAGAAAGCTGGGACTAGGTTTTCGTTCACTTAACTTTTATGACTAGATATGAATAAGGATTTCGTCAGTTTAATTTTATCATGATGAAGATACAATTTACCTAATAAAAGGATTGTTTGACTCTTGTGCAAACAATCACATAGGGATTTATCTTTGCTTTCGCGCAAGATTTGTCCCAACATTGAAGATAAGTAAATTATCAATCTATGAACTCAAGGATCACTTTCATGCATCGGAATTCTAGGTTGATAATCTCTAGCAGAAACTCAAGGATCACTTTCGTGCATCCGAGCCTCGACACTAGTTTTACTCATGGATCTCCAATGTTCCAATCCTCACTTTCGTGCAAGATCTCCACGTTTGACAAATAGACTCGATCTATAGATTCATGTTATAATCATGGCAATAATTCTACCAGAACAGATCAAGTTGGATCAAACCTAAGGAAGGGTTCCTAACATGCAATTCTAGGGTTCCAAATTCTTAAGCAATTACCTTTCAGTCAATAGCGAAAATTCTAAGAACATAAATAATAACATGGACTTATAGAGAGTCTAAGCACAATTATCACATTAGCAAAATCATTATGCTAAGATTAAACGCAACGAAATATATAAAAAATAGTTATCTAGTCATTGGAAATTAAGTGAACTACTCCCCCATGTCCCAAGAGTAGTTTAAGCTATCATGGTAAAGGAGTTACAGAATTCCATGGTTTTAGAAGATCAAAAATCAAAGGAAAAGAAGAGTTAAGAAAATACAGCACAACTGTGAAGTATTTCACAGTCGTAATTTCCAATTTGAGGCGATGAATAGTGTCGTCGCCTCTTCTTTCCTTGATTTCTCCTTCAATTGATCTCCTCTCTGTCTGGAACTTCTGGCACGTTGTCTCCTCCTTCCGATGAAGCTTTAGTATGAAAATCACAGCCGGAGATAGTCTGGATCGAGCACGGTGGTGAAACCCTAGGCGGCGGCGTGGATGACGATTTCTCCTTCGACAATGGATCAAAATTGGGGCTTTCCATCTGTGCGTGCTCCTCTCATCCAAAACTCCTCTTTTCTTTCTTACGGTATCCAATTTGGAGTTTTGGATCGCTCCGAATCCTCTCCGCAAGATTCGGGCATTGAAGTTGACCAGGGCATCGCGTTCAGAACTGGAATTACGGCAGTGGAATAGTTTATGGCACTGCCGTAAAATGGCTCGAGTCTTCTATTCTGATGTTGTCTGGGAATTAAGGCACCGTAATCTGGTTTACGGTAGTGCCTTAAAATCGGCTGAACTCTCTGTTCGCGAACGTCTGGCAATTACGGCCCGTGTAGTTTCTTACGGCAGTGCCGTAATATTGAGCGAAGTTTCTGTTCTGAAACGTTCTAAAATACGGTACCGTAATATTGTTTACGGCGTGCCGTAAAATCTAAAAAACTTTCTGTTCAAAAATTCTTCAAAATACAGTAGGGCTCGGATTTTACGGTATTGTCTGAAAATACGGTACCGTAAAATGGATTACGGCACTGCCGTAATTTGCTGACTTGCTCCGTTTTGCGTGAAATTTCTTGGGTGACCTCCTCTTGATGATGGGAATCCTTCTATGTATTTGATTTCGCTTGAAAATGCCTAAAAATAGTGCCTTTTTACCTGAAAATCATCAAAAACAGAACAGAGTGTAGATTCCGCAAATATTGATAAAATATGGCATAAAAACAAGCAAAGTCTATGAATATGACATATAAATATCAATAAAATGGCCTAGAAATCACGATGAATTTCGGTGTCATCAAACACATAAGGCTCAAACTTTGTTTGTCCTCAAGCAAAAACCAACAAAATGCAAAAATTGATCATAGGTATAGATTTTCTCATGGAAAATAAATTTCTAACATACAATCACCAATGAAAATTCTTCATTAATTGCATCATAAAATTTTAAAACAGATATATCATCTTCTAAATCTAATTCTCAAGATTCACAACTTAGTCAAATAAAACTTCGCAACTTGCATAAAAGAAAGAATTTCAATCTCAAGACTTTATCCAATTTCAGTTTAGGTTTATCATACTTTTACTTACAGGAATAGGATATCAAAAATCTTCCTCCACACGTATTTTTCTTTTCTTTTTGTTTTTGGATAGTATGTACCTACATAGATACATACTTTTTGTCTCTTTTTGCATCAATCACATTCTCTAATTCGATTACCACCTTTTTTCTAGTGACGAAATTGGAGTAAACTGACCATATAGTAAGTGTAATAGAACTCATATCTTTTTAGTATTGGGAATCTTTACCAAAGATATGGTCCGCGCAAGATTCGGATCCGTAAAAATCGTGTTTTTGTATGAAATTATGGTACCATGATGAATATTATGGCAATGTCGTAATTTTGGCTCTGTGAAGTATTTGTCAAGATTACTGCTCGTAAAAATATTTATGGCCATGCCGTATTTGCTTCTGTATGTTTCTGGACCAAAATACAGCCCGTAAAGATCATTACAGTAGTCCCGTAATCTCTGAAATCTCTCGGGTGGAAAATCATCTAGCATTACGGCACCGTAAAGATTGTTACGGCGGTGCCGTAATCTCACAAAATTCTCTAGTTGAAATATTCCCAAGATTGCGACCACTCCATAGATAAAAAAAAAATCAGTCACTAATAAAGAGTGTGCTTCATAAATAAATCAAATAAATGGAAATAGAGGTAGTAGAAGAAGTAAGACTCTGCTGATGGTATAATCCAGTGTCGACGGCTAGAAACAGTGATGTCAGAGGCAGATGCAGTGGTAGCTAGAGGTGGAAGACAGTTGCTTTTGAAGATTTCTGGACCTGGAGGTAGAAGAAGCAATGATAGGTAGAAAGCAAATAGTGCAGTTTTTGAATATTTTATGAAAAGTAGCCATACCCTAGAATAAAATTTAATAATCCAAATAGAAAATGGACAAAACCAAGTTGTAGAATAAGATATGTTCTTTTTAGACGTATGAAAATCAAAAGAACAAAATCTGTCAGGAATTTAGGGCATTAGCAGAAAGAGGGCTACTCAGATTACAAAACTGCAAAAACTGCACAAAAGTTAATCATATTCAAAAAGTTGCGATGTGTCCTAGAATGATCAGAAAATATTTTGTTGAAAACAATTAATTCACAAGATAGAACAACACATGTTCTTTTTATTCCAAGTGAAAAATCAGGGTTTCAAGTCACCGAAGCATCTTAAAAAGTGGCTGTAAAAGTGCTAATTAGATTAGTCAGAAAAAACTGCTGCAAAAATTTATCAGAATCGAAAAGTTGCTATGGGTTTTATATTGATCCATGGACTTTAAAAGCCAGAAAAAATATCCAGATGATAGACAAAGATGAGTACTTCGTGATGGTGTCAAAGATCAAAAATTTTCGTGAGCCAGATTCTTAAAATCGCAGCAAGAAAACACCTACTTGGATAAGCAAAAAGCAGTTCACAAATTACGGGCATAATGTTCTTTACGGCTGTGCCGTAATGTACAAAAAATCTCGGGTGAAAAATATATAGAAATACGGTACCGTAAAAAAATACGGTACTGTCGTAATAGACTAAAACTCTCGGGATGTACTCAGATCACGATTACGGGACCGTAAAGAAGATTACGGCAGTGCCGTATATTTCACAAAATTTCGTTTCTCCCTGCAAAAGGAAAAGAAAAATTAATTCTAAAAATAAACTAAAATAAAAGCAACTAAACTAAGAAAAAGTGCTTGAGTTGCCTCCCAAGAAGCGCTAATTTTTGGTCCATAGCTTGACCAAAAATCAAATCTCATGGTGAAGCAGGTGAATCAGTACCAAAGTAGATAACATGTAATTTTCTGCATTTCCTCTGTCCAAAAATTTTAGCCACTAATCCAAAAATCCGGAATTGCGTATAAATCACAATCAAAGTGGCTTCCTTAAATATGCAGAAATCAAAATCAAAATTTTCAATGATTTTCCTATATTTGTTAGAGAGCAAAATCGTAAGTCCTTTCTTCAGATTTATATTTTCAATTGCCACAGGACTTTCATCAAAATATTTAAGCATTGGATCATCAAAATAATTTTTATGTCTCAAATTTGGTTCGTCAATAAGATTCAATTTTTCAAATAGATTAGAAGAGTGAACAATAGATATGGGCAAAACATTGTCATGGTGAGATTCATCAATCTTTGTAATTTTCAAATCATCTTCAAGTTTTTCATGCTCACAATCAAATAATTCATCAATTTAAAAATTATCAACTAAATTAGAATAAGATTTTTCTAAATTAGTCCCCTCATATTCTTCATCAAAATTAACCATAAATAACATATTATCAAAAGAATCAATATCATCAAAAGAGGGTTTTTCAATTTCAATTTCCTCAACCTTTTCCAATAATACATTATCAAAGGAATCAAATTCGGAATTATCATAATCAGAGTGAGATGCATTAATGTCCACATAAGGCTCAATCTCAAAACAATCATAATCAGAGGGAGAATTTCCTAAATCAAGTTCTTCAGTTTCAAACTCAAATAAACATGCTTGCTGTGCTATCTGGGTTTCCAAAATTTCAGAATTAGTAGTTAAAGATTCTACCTGAGAAGCAAGTTGACTTATTATTCTCTTAAGATCCTCAATTTCTTTATTTTGACTTGTCATAAATTGGTTTTGATTTGACATGAATTTTTTAAGCATACTTTCTAACCTAGAATCTACATTGTCCTCAAAGTATGGTTCAGAAACATGATTAGAGCAATCATCATAAAAAGAATATTGATTTTCCCAACTAGGATAATAATAATCATCTTGATAACATGGTAAATTGGGATTTGCATGATTTCTAAATTGATATTCATAAGCATAATGATCATTACATTTACAGATATTGCATCTAATAGAAGGAATAGAGTGTAATTTCAGTATGTCCGCAAGAGTGCATTGTGAATCATCTTCATGCTTACCTTGTGGCATGTATACCTTACTTCCTTGAGATGCCCATGGATTGTGATGAAAAAATATATTTATCAAATCTATCAAAAACAGAAAGATAATCCAACACCAATCAATCAAAATTTTGTTTTTTTCCTTCAAAATATAAGAAAAAGAAAGAAAATATAAAATACAAGCAAATTCACAAATTTTAGAAGTCACAGTTCTGTCACAACTTGTGAAAACCCAAAACCTACAAAAACATAAAACAAAGTTAGATCTGAAACAAATAAAATCTAGTCTAGCAATACTAACAACTATTTTGATATTAACAAAACTAAGGTCCCCGGCAACGGTGTCAAAAACTTGATGTATCCCAAGTTGTTTGGCGTGTACCTTGGACTAATCCTCGGCAACGGCGCCAAAAACTTGATGTGCTCCGAAAGGACACACTTATAAATACAAGTAGGTAGACTTGTTTTAGGTGTCGCGGCCAAAATCTAAGAGTTGGCATATAGGAACTGTCACTCCCTAACAAGACTCCAAAAACTTGTTGTCCCTAAACTTGTAGTGTCCGCAAGTGCACGGATACTCGAAGTAATAAAGAAAAGTATCGATCCCACAGAGACCTTATTGTTAAATACCAAATAATTATATTCTCACTAGCTAAGCAAATCAATTATGATGCAAATAGAATAATAGAAATAACACAAAAAGATAATCAGAGAGATAAATTAGGACTAGGGTTTCATCCACCTTAATTTCAATGACTAGATATGAATAAAAGCTCGTCAGTCAAATCTTGCTATGATAAAGACTTAATTTACTTCATAAAGGGATTGTCTCACTTTCATGCAGACAATCATGCAGGGACCAATCCTCACTTTCGTGCAAGATTTATCCCTGGCTAATGATAAGTAAATCATCAATCAAAGAACTCAAAGATCACTTTCGTGCATCCAAATTTTAAGTTGATTGTCTCAAGCGGAATCTCAAGGATTACTTTCGTCTATCCGAGACTCAACACAAGTTCTACTTATGGTTCTCCAACGTTCCGATCCTCACTTTCGTGCAAGATCTCCACGTTTGACACACACTAACTTAATCCTAGTTTCATAATTATCAACATGGCAATTACATCACTAAAATCAAATAATTAAGAACTAACCTAAGAGAGTTCCTATCATGCAATTATAGGGTTCCAATTCTCAAGAAAATCACCTTTCGGTCCTTATTGCGAGAACTCTAAACATGATGACAAGAAGTAAACTAAGGAGAATTTTAGAACAATAATCACATAGGTAAAATTATCATGGCAAAATTATCTTGGCCAAATAAAAAGTATCTAATCATTAAAAATCAAAGGGATTACACCCTATGTCCCAAAATATGTTTAAGCTTGCATGGAGAAGAAAATAAAATAATTCATAGTTCAGAACGATCATAAATCGAAGGAAAAAAGGTTTTAGGAAAATACACCATAGCTGTAATACAAATTACAGCCGTATTTTGCTGTGAATAGTGGCGGTGCAATTTCTTTTGTTGATTCCTCCTCCGTCCGACCTCCTCTTGCTCTAAAACTTCTGTAGTGTCCTCTTCTCCTCCATGCAAAGCTTCAGCGTAAAAATCATGGCCTGAGGTGGCCTCTACGCCTCTCGGCGTGAGGACAAACCCTAGATGCCTCTCTATTTATTTCTCCCTCAATGGTCGATAAAAATTCTCTCTTCCACTTTGTGTGTCTTCTCCTCTTAAAGATGAGTCCGCATCATCTTTCGGATCTCAATTTGGAGGTTTGGATCAAAAGATATGGTCTACGCAATATTCGGACCCGTAAAAATCGTGTTTTTGAATGGAATTACCCGTAAAAATCTCAATTTTGGCTCTGTGAAGTATTTTTCAAGATTACGGCCTGTAAACGTGTCGTATTTGCTTCTATATGTTTCTGGACCAAAATACGGCCCGTAAAGATCATTACGGCAGTGTCGTAATCTCTGAAATCTCTCGGGTGGAAAATCATCTAGCATTACGGCACCGTAAAGATTGTTACGGCGGTGCCGTAATCTCACAAAATTCTCTCATCAAAATCCTCCCAAATTATGGCACCTCTCAGGGATTACGGCCGTACTATAATTCTATGGTGGAATTACGATACCGTAAAATCCGTTACGGGGGTGCTGTAATTTGCTATGAAGCTCTAATTCTCTTGAAATTTGACATGTGACTTCGTTTTGATGTCTAGAATCCATTGTTGTGCTCGAATCCTTCCAAATCCATCAAAATATAGCACTTTTTACCTGAAATTCATGAAAAACAAGAAATTGTATAGATTCTGTAATGTTTAACAAATAATGCTTAAAAACAAACAAAAGTTCATGAATATGACACGAAAAGATATATAAAATGGCATGAAATTTACTATAAATTTCGATGTCATCAGGTATTTCCTCAGTAAAGATACATGGAAGACATCATGAATATTTGTTAGGGCTGGTGGTAGTGCAACTCTATAAGCAACTAGTCCAAACATTTCAAGTATCTCAAAAGGGCCAATGAATCTAGGGCTTAATGTCCCTCTTTTACCAAATTGTATTACACCCTTATAAAGAGATATTTTTAGGAATACATGATCCCCAACTTGAAATTCAAGATCCCTTCTTCTGTTATCAGCATAACTCTTTTGGCAACTGTTGGGGTATGCCCTTAAGGCTAATGTTTGAGGCCTTGGGATTGTAACAGTATCATGTAATAAACTCTTATGTTTATAAAGGCATGGTTGTTATTCAGTTTGTTACATTATCTGCTGTAATATGTGTACTTCTGAATAATGTCTCAAAGCTGTTCAGGTGGGCTGACATGCAGTAAAGTCCTTAGTCGATATATCTTGGCGAACATGAGACAGCCTTGATATGATTGAGACTAATATGTGTTCTAATCTTATAGGATGCTTCGAGC
>JANTFE010000970.1:2730-18896 GCA_027562315.1 Costus pulverulentus
CCGATCAATATGAAAACTCGAGTATCAAGGTGTGCGACCCTGTAGGTTCCTCTAACGCTGGCAGTGCTGACCAAAGGTCATCACAAGCAGTGAGTGGCACCTAGCAGTTCATCGCTGCTACCCAGGTCATTGGAATGGATATCGACATCGACATCCCCATCATCGCAACTAAGTACAGATGCATTACAGTCTCTTTGCCGAACTGATATCCGATTGGACAAGTGTGTCACCACTTGTTTTCACCCAATCACATGGCTATGACTAAATCAGGTTCTCACCTGGGTATGGCCATACACTTTCAGTCATAGAACCATAGAGGAGCTTCATGGATATCAAGCTTCCTTCAGGAAGGGGCAAATCCTTTGTCTGTCCATTGACCTTCTCATATGGGTCGTGACATGCTTAATGACAACCGTTATTACCCCCAACTACAGCGGGTCTTTCCAGTATATCTTCTAATGATATACCCATGTGTCTGCATTAGCACCACGTGCCTAACCAGCCTACATACCAGTCTCACAAGTACCATAGCTATCCCATATCCACTAAGGTACATCGACTGGGGACTATAGTTCGAGCACAGATCCAATCTGTCTCCAGGGACATTATCATGTAAGTACACAATCGCAGGTGTAGACAAACAATGATAACGACAATGCCAAAAAGATATATATTAATATCAGAGTCAAGTAGTACATAAGTGGACCAAAACTAGGTCCTAGGGCATATACACCAACAGAATCAATAAATATGGTGATGAAGTCAAATAACATGATATCCAAAGACAGAAACAATGATATACAAATAATATACGAATATCATGCAAATCATCAAGCTGGCCAATAGATCTCACTTAAGAGCCGTACTCATTTTTAGAGTGTTTCCACTGTTGCTCATGCAATGGAACGACTGTCTTAAATAGCCCGGAGTGTTGCGTCCAACACTGACATCCATAGTATTGTCCTCAAGACAACTGGCGGTGCCGTACCGGCATCTCAGATAGTCCGATACGAGTTGGAACTATAACTCAGATAAACAGGCCACTGGAGAATAAAACCATCTAGGTCAGAGGTCAGTATATATCACGACTTTATTATCACAGATTTACAATGGTTCCACATCCTCATGTGCCAATATCGCAGATACACAATTGTTCAACCATGCTCATAAGCCAATGTATCAGATATCTCAAAACAGGTTTGTTAACCATTCATATAGAAACAGAATATGACCAAATAAACAAGATAATTGAGGTCAATAGGAATTTCAAAAACAAACCAAGCAGACGAAGCAAATGGATCTCAGTGTCAATCAATTCTAATATGTGCATCATATATCAAATCAAAGGAATAAGCAGTAAATCCTATAATCTTGACACTATAACAAAGGAGTAGGGTAAAATTCCTACCTCAAACGATGTTATCCTGAATCCTTTTGAAAAGACAACAAGTTGTATATCAAACAATGCAAGCCGATTATTGGATCAACCACTCTGTAACATGAATTTGTACATGAACTCTATCAATAAACATTCTACTTTGAAAACCAAAACTACCAACAAGTAGAACATAACCCTAAACCTAGAGAACCACTCTTAGATCATATGAACCGAACCTAAAACCCACTAAACCGAATAGAATTGCACTGAACCAATCAGATTCTACCCTAAACCAAGTTAGACCGAGATTTAGAACTTACATTACGCAACATATAAACATCATCTAAGCCCACACATACTACCATTGGATAGGAAATTTCATTCTCTTTCCAACGGCTACCTGAACCGGCCTAGATTCAACCGAATCATGGTCGAACCGGTTAAAATTAAAGAACTGGACCGCAATTGAAATTGAACCGTTCACCACTGTTTGAACCGGTTCAATTCAATTTCAACACAGCCGATGGTTTATTTCCAAATAAACCACCAAACCCTAAAATTGAACCTGGTCCAGTCATTCGAACCGCGCCGCCCGAACGCCGTCATGCAAGGCTATTGGGTTCGCGTCCGTTGCTTGCGCCGGCGAGCTCGAGAGGACGCGTCAAACCTCGGATCGACTCTAAATTTCACCAGAAGACTTCTAACAACGAAATGAAGCTCCTCAATGAACTTCAGCGAGATTTCGATACCCGGTCGAAGCTCTCGAAAAAGACGAAAGTATCGACGGTGGCGCCGCCGCCGTCGATACTCAAAACTCAACCAAAGCCCAACAGAACTTCACGAAAACTTTAGGAAAGGAAGTATACCTTGCTACGAAGCTGTATCGTCACCCAGAACTGAGAGATCGCTGTCGATGGAGGCACTGGAAGGCTGGAACAGAAGGCGGCGCCGCTCGAACTCCGGCGACTGGTTTGAACTCGATTTCTTCCTCCTGGCAGCGCTTCAATGGGTGAAGATGCTCAAGGTTTCACGTCTCATCAACGAGAGTAGAAGCCCTCTAATATAGAGGCAAAACGCGTTCACGAACGGTGAGAACGCGGCGGCGACTCGATCGCCGCAAAGATCGGGGAAGACGACGAGTTCGCTCGTCGCCTTAATTTAATTCAAAACACAAATAAATAAACACTGCAGCGTTTTAATATTAAAACGCGAATTAGCCCAATGATTAGGCGGTGTTGTTTGCTTATGCGCGACATGGGTTCGAGCCCCCGCGAGCGCAAATCAAATTTTTTATAAAAAATTCAAATTTTAAATCCTTTTAAAAATTCCAAAAAATTCTAGAAAAATCATAAAAATCCAAAAATAAAATCCTAACCAACTCAGCTTAAAGCCACATGGTAGATATGAGAATCTCGATGCTCGCCACCACCGTTTCTTACCCGTTACCCAACTCAGCTTAACCCTGGTTACTAGTTAGGTTTTAATCCCTTTTGAAACTCAAATCCTAACCACGCGCCATTTGCTTTCATACACAAAGCTCGCCTCGTGCTCTAGCTTGCATGACTGGCTATTCTTTTCTTCGGCAAGAGCTCCTTGAAGTGACTGTTGATGTATCTTCTCCTCTCTTTGATGGCTACTTTTGATAGGAATTTATGATGATTTTTGTTAGATTTTTACTGTGAGGATGAGGGTATTCTATCTCTTTCTTTGGATTGACGTGAGTAGCTGCATCTCTCATGTTTTCTCATAATGTTTTATTTTTGTGTCATTTTGGAGCAGAGATTCTTTATTTTGCTATGATATTTATATTGTTAAGTTCTAGATATGGTTTTGGTCCTTTGGTGATAATATGAAAGTGTTGTTTTGCTAAATTTTGCTGGGGTTAAGGGAGTTCCATGCTCTTATTTGTGGTTTGACTAGTTTGCTATTCAGATCTCGTCATTCTTTTGTTTTCCCCTATTTTGATGTTTGATTATAGAGCTGAGCTCTCTTCGTTGGCTAATTTTATATGGGATTTTGGTGCTATCTATCTCTAGTTATGTTGGGATATATTGGCAGTTGATATAGTCTTGTGTGAATAAGTTTTGAGGTATCTATATTACTAGATAATTATGGTATTCTACAAAAGTTTCATGTTGGAACTTTGGAGTCACAAAATTAATAATTATGGTTTATATCAACTATAAATATACAACCATAGTTGATATCAAACATATTATGGTTGTAATATAGTTGATATCAACCATAATATGATTAATATCAACTATAAAATGTCTTCTATTAACTATAAATATAGTTGACATCAACTATAAAATAAAATTGATATAATTATGGTTGATACGAACCATATTATTCTTGATATCAACTATAAAATGTCTTCTATTAACTATAAAAATAGTTAATATCAATAATAAAATTTAATTGATATAATTATAATTGATATCAACCATATTATAGTTGATATCAACTAAAAAATGTCTTCTATTAACTATAAATATAGTTAATATCAACTATAAAAATATTATGATTGATATCAACTATAAAATATCTTTTGTTAACTATAAATATAGCTGATATCAATTATAAAATATAATTAATATAATTATGGTTGATATCAACCATATTATAGCTAATATCAACTAGAAAATACCTTCTGTTAACTATAAATATAGTTGATATCAAATATAAAATATAATTGATATAATTATAGCTGATATCAACCATAGTATGGTTGATATCAACTATAAAATGTCTTTTGTTAACTATGAATATAATTGATATCAACTATAAAATATAATTGATAAAATTATGGTTGATATCAACCATTTATATTTTCTGTAAACTATAAATATAGTAGATATCAACTATAAAATATAATTAATATAATTATGAATAATATCAACTAGATTATTATTGATATCAACTATATTATTGTTACTATCAACTATAAAATGTCTTCTGTTAACTATAAATATAGTTGATATCAACTATAAAATATAATTGATATAATTATTATCAACCATATTGTGGTTGATATCAACTATAAAATTTCTTTTGTTGACTATAAATATAATTGATATCAACTATAAAATATAATTGATATAATTATTGTTGATATCAACGATATTATGGTTGATATCAACCATATTGTAGTTGATGTCAACTATAAAATGTCTTCTATTAACTACAAATATAATTGATATCAACTATAAAATATAATTGATATAATTATGGCTGATATCAACTATAAAATGTCTTCTATTAACTATAAATATAGTTGATATCAACTATAAAATATAATTGATATAATATGGCTGATATCAGCTTTTTTTATGGTTGATATGTACCATATTATTATTGATATCAATTGAAAAATATCTTCTGTTAACTATAAATATAGTTGTTATAAACTATAAATTATAAAAGATATAATTTGTTGATATCAATTATAAAATGTCTTTTGTTAACTATATTTTATAGTTAATATCAACTATATAATTGATATAATTATTGTTGATTTCAACCATATTATGGTTGATATCAACGATAACATTTCTTCGACACAACATTGAGTACCATTGGATCATATTCATAATGTTAATTTTCATAATTGTATCGCATTGCATTAAATAAATCTTATTTATTAATTAATATTTTGGCCAACTTAATCCACGTCGAGTAATTAAATTTATTTGATGTTTAATTAATACAACATTTCTGTGGCTCTTGAGCTTATGTTGACTAATCCATAAATTATTTTTGTAACTTAACATGTATAGTTTAATTATTGGCGGACCAAAATTTTAATTAAAATTTGAGATCCATGAACTCGCCGTGAAACATAATTCATCTAGAATGTGAATCCATTTAAATGAACTGAACCAAATCAAACACATTTTTTAAATTTTTTAATTTTTAATTACAAGAAAGCATATTTACTCTCCTACGATGCTTCACACTTAGATGATATCAATTGTAAATCAACAATAAATATAGTTGATATCAACAATAATTATATCAATTATATTTTATAGTTGATATTAACTATATTTATAGTTAACAGAAGACATCTTATTATTGATTTCAATCATAATTATATCTATTATATTTTATAGTTAATATCAACCATATTTATAGTTAATAAAAGACATTCTATAGTTGATATCAACTATAATATGGTTGATATTAACCATGATTATATCAATTATATTTTATTTTTGATATAACTACATTTATAGTTAACAAAAGACATTTTATTGTTGATATATACATAATATGGTTACAGGCATTACAAGAAAACATAGGAGATGCAGCTACTCATGCCAATCCAAAAAAAGAAATAGAATACCCTCTTCCCCACAGTAAAATCTAACAAAAACCATTATAAAAACTTATGAAAAGTAAATTACCAAAGAGAGGAGAAGATATATCAACAATTACTTGTAGGAGCTTTCATCGGAGACAAGATTCGCCGGCCATGCTAGTTGGGGCACGAAGTGGGCTTTGCGTATGAAAGCAAATGGCGCGTGGTCAGGATTTTAGTTTCAAAAAAGATTAAAACCTAACTAGTAACCAAGGTTAAGCTAGTTGGGTAACGGGCAAGAAACGACGATGGAGAGCATCGAGATTCACATCTCTACCATATCTAGCCTAAACATTCTAACCTAGGTACCAAGCTTAGGCCATTTTTCCCTTGGGTGGGCATGCTTGAGTTTGAGTTAAGCGTTGACTCGTTTGTAAATATTTAAAAAATTATTAGTATAAATCAAAATATGACACTTAGGAGCTTTGTAGTGAAGTATTCATTAATATTTTGCATCGTTTGCACATGTTACTATTAATTGTCACTGAGAAAAAAAAAAGTAAAGTGATAAACTATAAAATATAATTGATATAATTATTGTTGATATCAACGATATTATGGTTGATATCAACCATATTGTAGTTGATATCAACTATAAAATGTCTTCTATTAATTACAAATATAATTGATATCAACTATAAAATATAATTGATATAATTATGGTTGATATCAACTATAAAATATAATTGATATAATATGGCTGATATCAACTTTTTTATAGTTATTATCTACCATATTATTATTGATATCAATTAAAAAAAAAATTTGTTAACTATAAAATAGTTGATATAAACTATAAATTATAAATGATATAATTTGTTGATATCAATTATAAAATGTCTTTTGTTAACTATATTTTATAGTTAATATCAACTATAATCATAATTGATATAATTGTTATTAATTTCAACCATAATTCAACCATATTATGGTTGATATTAACGATAAAATTTCTTCGACACAATATTGAGGACCATTGGATCATATTCATAGTGTTCATTTTCATAATTGCATCGCATTGCATCAAATAAATCTTATTTATTAATTAATATTTTGGCCAACTTCATCCATGTCGAGTAAGTAAATTTATTTGATGTTTAATTAATACAACATTTCTCTGGCTCTTCAGCTTATGTTGAGTAATCCATAAATTTTTTTGAAACTTAACATGTATAGTTTAATTATTGATGGACAAAAATTTTAAATAAATTTGAGATCCATGAACTTGCCGTGTAATTCAACTAGAATCTGAATCCATTTAAATGAACTAAACCAAATCAAACACATTTTTTTAATTTTTAATTACAAGAAAGGATATTTACTCTCCTACGATGCTTCACACTTAGATGATCTCAATTATAAATCAACAATAAATATAGTTGATATCAACCATAATTATATCAATTATATTTTATAGTTGATATTAACTATATTTATAGTTAACAGAAGACATTTTATTATTGATATCAACCATAATTAAATTAATTATATTTTATAGTTAATATCAACCATATTTATAGTTAATAAGAGACATTTTATAGTTGATATCAACCATAATATGGTTGATATTAACCATAATTATATAAATTATATTTTAATTTTGATATTAACTATATATATAGTTAACACAATACATTTTATAGTTGATATCAATTATATTTTATAGTTGATATCACTTATATTTATAGTTAACAAACGACATTTTATGGTTGGTATCAACTATAATATCAACTATATTTATAGTAGATATCTACCATAATTATAAATTTTGTGCCTCCAAAGTTTTAACATAAAACTTTTGCAGAATGCCATAATAATCTAGTAATATAGTTACCTCAAAACTTATTCACACAAGACTATATCAACTGCCAACATATCCCAATATAACTAGGGATAGATAGTACCAAAATCCCATATAAATTATATATAAAATCATCCAACAAAGAAAGCTCAACTCCACAATCAAACACTAAAATAGGAGAAAATAGAAGAATAACGAGATTTGGACAACAAACTAGTCAAAGCACAAATAGGGGCGTGGAACTCCCTTAACCATAGCAAAATTTAGTAAAACAACATATCATTATTATTACTAAAGGAACAAAATCATATCAAGAACTTAAAATATTATAGCAAAATAAAGAATCTCTGCTCTAAAATGACACTAAAATAAAACATTACGAGAAAACATGGGAGATGCAGCTACTCATGCCAATCCAAAAAAAGAAATAGAATACTCTTATCCCCACAGTAAAATCTAACAAAAACTATTATAAAAACTTATCAAAAGTAAACCACCAAAGAGAGGAGAAGATATATCAACAATTATTTCAAGGAGCTTTTGCCGGAGACAAGATTCGCCGGCCATGCTAGTTGGGGAACGAAGTGCGCTTTGAGTATGAAAGCAAATGGCGCGTGGTCAGGATTTTAGTTTCAAAAGAGATTAAAACCTAACTAGTAACCAGGGTTAAGCTAGTTGGGTAACGGGCAAGAAACGACGATGGAGAACATCGAGCTTCACATCTCTACCATATTGCTTTATGATTCATGAATGGCAGATCAACGTATCTAGCCTAAACATTCTAACCTGGGTACCAAGCTTAGGTTATTTTTCCCTTGGGTAGGTGTGCTTGAGTTTGAGTCAAACGTTTACTCGTTTGTAAATATTTAAAAATTTATTAGTATAATTCAGAATATGACACTTGGGAGCTTTGCAGTGAAGTATTTATTAATATTTTGTATCGTTTGCACATGTTACTATTAATTGTCACTGAGAAAAAAAAAAGCAAAGTGATAAACTGTTTGAAATTTTATTAGTGAAAAAGCATGAGCATGAAAGTAGTGTCAAATCACTTGGATGTTTTGTAATTGAAAAATTGTTGAACCACTGTTTGAATTGTGTAAATATCCGGCAGACATGGGCATTAAATTCATGCATACATGAACTCTAAATATGGATATTAATTAAACATGGTGATGTCTAACCCAAGCATTAATGTCATGCATCATGATTGACCCTGCCACCATCATCCACAGCCACTAGGAGAGGTGGCCACAGCCAACATGGTCCTTAATTAGCTCAGGTTTGTCCATCTTTTTAACATTTCAACCGTCCAAAACCTAACCCACATTCCTATCATGAGATGAGAGCGAGTGAGGCTGGCAGGCCCTACTTGTCACCCTCTTCATACATGCATATATGCATCAATCCATATATATATATATAAAAGCATCTAGTAACAGCACACACCTACACATGCTTATGGGTCAGCAAACTCACTAACAACGTCTCTTTTCCTCTGGCAATGCTTCCATCCAATAATAAACTTTCCATCCATTCATTCATTCATCCATCCATCCATCCATCCATCAATCACAAAAGAGCTTCCCCACCGGTTTCTGAAAGGGAAAGAAGCTGAAGAATTCTGGTGGAGGAGCACAGCACGCATTTGTACATCCATCATGAGCCAGCACTGTAAAATATCTCAGGATGGATGGTTGGCTTTATATAGAAGAAATCAAAGTTCATATATATACACACATTAAGAAGATGACAACACCATCAAACTGCAACCAAGCTTAGCAGCTAAAGCCAACATATAAAAGAGAACAGGGTTAAGTATCGTGAGTTGGACCAGGGATGATGGCAAATCCTACTTGGATCAAAATAAATAAATAAAAAAGAACCACGCACCTAACAATACAAGCAGGTCGGCAAGCTCAGTAGCAGCCCACAAACCTCACGTGGAACGAGCTCAAGCTGTAGATAAAATAGTGACGAGCTGCTCTGCTTCTGTGGGGGCAGAGAGAATCCCAATGCCAAGAGGCACAGCTACGCAGTGAGAGGACCGTGAATGGATGATGAATGAATGATCAAAAAACCCGGTCACTCACTCACTCCCTTGTCGTTGCAAACTGCAGGCTCCGCCTTCCGTCTGTTCAGTTCGTCCTCCAGCCCTTTTTTGATTTCACTCTGTTCAATCTCCCCCAGCTTATTCTTTTTAGTTTTAGCCTCAAATTTCCACTTTTCTTTCTGTATCCATCACTAAACCTGGTTTCCCCTACTGCAATTCCTATATTTCTTTATCTGAGATGACGGACGAGGACCGCGCAAATGATATCAAGGACCAAGAGACTACGTGGTGCTCTCCTGAAGCTTCCGACGGACGTAGATCCGGAGAAGGGCCCAGCAGTGGTGGAGGCGACGGAGCCGGATGTGGTGGAGCCCTGCGTTCCGAAGCGCCGCCACCCTTCTCCGACCAGGTGCTGGAGATCGTTCTCGAGAACGTGCTCCAGTTTCTGACCTGCCGCCGAGACCGAAACGCAGCATCGCTAGTGTGCCGGTCCTGGTACCATGCCGAAGCTCAGACCCGGAACGAGCTTTTCGTCGGCAACTGCTATGCCGTGTCACCGGCGCGCGCCATCGGGCGGTTTCGCCGCGCCAAGGCTCTCCTTCTTAAGGGTCGCCCTCGCTTCGCCGATTTCAACCTGGTCCCCCTCGGTTGGGGCGCCCGCTTCTCCCCCTGGCTTGCCGCCATGGCTTCGGCCTACCCCTGGCTCGAGCGCATCTGCCTCAAGCGGATGACCATCACCGACGCTGACCTCGCCCTCCTCTCCCTATCCTTTCCTTCCTTCCGCGACCTCACCCTCATCTGCTGCGACGGCTTTGGCACCCCCGGCCTTGCCGCCGTCGCCGAACTATGCAGGTTCGTCCTTTTCCCTTCTTTTTGCTCCATTCTATTGATTACCATCACAGCCTTGACCCGATCTGGAGTTCCATGCCCTAATTTCTCTAATCCATTACCAATATCATTGTTCGAAATGGCGGAACTCGAGATTTATTGTTGCAAGTGGCCTCCAGGAACCTGAGAGTTTTGGATCTGATAGAGAACGATGTGGAGGACGAGGAAGAGCAAGTGGCAGACTGGATCTCGAGGTTCCCCGAGACGAGTACCTGTTTGGAGTCACTCTCCTTCGAATGCGTGAATTGTCCGGTGAACTTCGCAGCCTTGGAGGCGCTTGTTGCCCGCTCGCCCTCGCTTCGGCGGTTGCGTGTGAACCAGCACGTCTCCGTTAGCCTGCTCCGCCGTCTCGTGGCGAGGGCACCGCACCTCACACACCTTGGCACAGGTTCCTTCCGGCCGGTTCTAGTCCCTGGCGACTCTGGAGACCTCAATGTCTCTGATCTGGAGGCGGCCTTCCTTGCTTCCAAGTCGCTTATTTGCCTCTCGGGGTTCCGCGATGTGGCGCCCGAATACCTCCGGGCCGTGTACCCCGTCTGTGCCAAACTCGTTTCAATGAACTTGAGCTATGCCGTCATCAGTGCCGAGCAGCTCAAACCTGTCATCCTCCAATGCCACAATCTAAGGACCTTTTGGGTATTCATATCTTTACTCATCTTGAGCTATGTTGCTCCATTCAACTACGCGTTATCTGCTTAGTCTGCTTGGAATTTCTGTTCAGGTTCTTGACACGGTAGGCGATGAGGGTCTAGCTGCAGTAGCCAAGACATGCAAGAACCTTGGTGAGCTTAGAGTATTTCCCTTTGACGCCACCGAAGACTCTGAGGGCTCTGTGTCTAATGTCGGCCTTGTGGCGATTTCGAATGGATGTCGAAAGCTTCGCTCGATTCTGTACTTCTGTCAACGGATGACGAATGCCGCCGTTGTTGCTATGTCAAAGAATTGCCAGGATCTTGCTGTATTTCGCCTTTGCATCATGGGTCGCCACCGTCCCGATCATATTACCGGAGAGTCTATGGATGAGGGATTTGGAGCTATTGTCAAGAACTGCAAGAAGCTCACCAGGCTTGCCGTTTCAGGTCTTCTCACAGACAAGGTATTTGAGTACATTGCCAAGTATGGAAAATTAGTTAGGACACTTTCAGTGGCATTTGCAGGCAATAGTGACTTGAGTTTGAAGTATGTGCTCCAAGGGTGTCACAAACTGCAGAAGCTAGAGATCAGGGACAGTCCTTTTGGGGATGCCGGTTTGGTCTCAGGGATCCATCATTACTACAACATGAGGTTCTTGTGGATGTCTTCATGCAAGCTGTCTCTAAGGGGTTGTAAGGAAGTGGCTCGAAGGATGCCTCACTTAGTGGTGGAAGTGATTGGCGAGTTGCCTAAGGACCTTGACAGTGATGCAGTCGACAAGTTGTACTTGTATCGGTCTCTTGAAGGTCCAAGGGATGATGCCCCTCCATTTGTTAAGACCTTGTAAGTTTTTCAGTCTTGTCAGGGATGGCAAGGCAGCAAGCCATATAATAATTGGAGGAAGGGCTTAGAATGTAGTACAGCAGATTAAATTTGGTGGCTAGCTTCCATATTTCACCAGATTGTGCTCTTGCATCACACGTGAAGCGAAAATAGCTTCAACAACAGAGGAACTATTGCTGGTCAGATGACACAGCAATCCATCTCTTTCTTTTGATAGCGCTTGGTGTAAGATTGATGATGGTATAGGAGTAGAAGAGTGTATATGAGATCTGAAATTAAAGCGCAATGTGCTCTTTTTGTATCAATAAAGCATTTCACATCCTGCAATGATGTGGTGATAAAGAGAGCATTGGCCGGCTTCTTGAGATTTCAGATGGATATCAGATGCACCTTAAGTCGCTGCATGCTGTTGACGTTCCTTTTAGTCTGAAAAATGGAGCTTTGCGTCGTTGGATTTCAATCCTCCTCCATTGTGAGAGCATTGTTTTGAGGTAAAATTTGGAGGGAGCCTAGTATTTCTGTTTTTGAGAAATTAATATTATTTTAAGTAGATTTCATGCTCTAGCTCTAGTGTTTAACTTATTATTTGTTAGTAGCCTATGCACACAAAGTACCTTTTGTTTTTGAACTCAAGTCTTGTTTACAGTCGACTGCTGAATGTCTCCTAAAGAGTCTTGTGCCAACAAACGATCTTGATCATTGTGCTCAAGGTAGTCTATTTCATGAATTATGCAGTCAGTTTTAGTGGAAGCCATGCTTGGTCTATTATATTAGAGTAAAGAACATGCGGTTCCGATTAGGAGGTCATACACATCCCAGCTGTTGTGTTTTCATGATATTCTTTTGTATGTAACACAACACTGGCATGTACTACATCTCCCTTCAACTTTGGCCAAATATCTGTATTTGTAGTAGTGTTGCTGAAGCACATTATCACTGAGTCTGTTGTTGGCTTTAAGCTTTTGACTGTCTTAATTTTCTGTCTTTGGAATTACACCTCTAACAGATCATTCTTGCTGGAACATCATGATTCAGCAATGCCTCCCTGCAGATTTTTACTCTTTCTTGTAAGCTATCAATCAGTAAAAGAAGCCTGAAGAGTAATCTAATGCTGTAGGAGAACAATGCATGCTTCGTTGTATCATTTGGACATCCTGCGAACACAATTGAAGTGAGGAGAACGTACACGACAGTGATTGATATCAAATGTTTTAAAATGATTTATGTTCATGTAAAATGATTTCATCTCCTTTCATTTTCATTCATTGTTGATGTGTAACATGGAGCCGTATATTTTTACTCAATTTTGAAGATTGTTGAGCATCGCTTAATGAAATGTTTAGCATATTTAGATAAAGGTTTATGGTGGAGCAATGGTTGGTATCAAATGCTTTGAGAAACCTGATGCTTTATTATCAGTTGACTGGTGGATAACCAATAAAGCTAGTCTTTTTAGCCGCCTCCTGCTGCTGCTGATCCGATTAATATGCTTTGGCTGTTCCATGGAAAGATGCAACCATCCCTTCCTTTCCAGAATGTATACAAGTTAACTTTGCAATTAAGATTAGGCATCATCTATTTTTATGTGAAGAATATGCTTTCGTCTAGATTGATTATGCTGTACGGGCGATATAATTGTGTTTGTTGTCGTTGAAAAGTAAAATCCTAAGTTATTAGCTGAAGATGTCGCTTTCTTTGCTGCTTACTTCACACGGTTCCCTGGACTATTATGTATAGTGATGAGGATGACAAATCACAGAGACTAGCTGTGAAAACAACTCTTTTTAAAGAACTTGCATGCAACTTATGTTGTAACTTCAAAAAAATTATAATACTTGTCAATCTCTATTTAGGCAACCAATTGTATTATTGTAAACTTCTTTGGTTTTATACAAAAAAAATCTCAAAATAAAATAAACCCAAACCCTCTCCCCTGAAATAGTTACCTCTCTTCTCTCCCGTTCTCCCCTTTTTGTACTTGAGTTCTCTCCTCCGGTGATGAAGCAACAAGTATTAGATAAAGGGCAAACGTTGGAGAATAAGTTAAGTATTAAAGTGGTTTGCAAATTTAAACTTATCTATAAAACTAAAAAAAAGCTTATATATTTATACAGATCTTGTGTCTCTTAACCTACCACTAAATTAAATGCAGAAAGATAACTAAAAGGTTAGATACATTTGCCTACTATAAGTCCACAAAATTTGAAGTATTCAAACATATCTTCTTTAGATTCTCTCGTATCCTTTGACTTAGTAGAATTCAAGTTTATCTTTTTAACATTCCCCCTTAAACTTTAATTACTAAGTACTATAATGTTAAATTTTGTCACATTACTAAAAACTATAATAAAACAGCAAATTGGCTTGAAAATTTTAGAAAATGGAACCCAATGCCACATATTTGACATAAGGATTGGCCGCCCGATTTGGCCAACATTATGTATGTTGACTGCTCTTAAGCTATAATATTTTTTTCCCAAAACAATTCCTAGCGGTGGTGTAGTGTTATTAGTTTGGTGGATTTATTGTTCTGAACATCTATAAAGTTCGGTGATGCATGGAGTAGCATTCGGTGGAGTCATTTTCCTCTTGTGTGACTTTCCTATTGGAATAAAATTAAAAAACATAAACCTTACCTGGCCAAACATTAGCATAAAATGCTAACGTTTTGCTTTTCTTTATCGATTAACATAAGCAAATAAATGCAAATGTTAATTAGTGTTAAGCTAAAAGGCTCTAAATGTTAGCTAAGGTAAAATATAGTTCTTTCTCTTCCCCTTTTTCTTTTTCTTTTATTTTTTTCTCTTTTTAGTTTTTTTCTCTAGTTGCCGAAAGGATATCCGATCAACTTCTCTATAGTCATGCCTATAGAAAAGCAATACCTAATCATATCCTGGGTATTCAATCTGAAATTAACTCGCACGAGAGCCTCAGGTTTATGTAGTTGTCAATAGTCAAGTGGCTAAGGCACTTGGAACCCTTTTTTAGTTTTATACATTTAGTATAGGCATGTATACAATGTATACATGCACACTTTATACATACACCTGTATATTGTTGGTTCTTAGTGATTTTTAAATGTTTGTGAGAAATTTTGCAACCTTGTATAATAGCCCTAATTCTATTATAAATTTGGTGTAAATTTAATATGATGTAATTATACAATTAATGATGAGATAATCCATGTGAAAAAATACATGTTTGTTGTGGATTATACTCATGGTAAGAAATATTGTTAGTTGCGTAAGTGTAAAAGCTATATATATGGATTAGATGTGCATTGTGGTTTAAAAACTAGAAGGTAGTTGTTTTTTATTTTGGTTATATGATATTGTAAGGTAATGCGGTTTGTAGACTTGTGACTAGACGCGTTAGAGACATGAGTACAAGTGATTGAGTTATTGGTAAGAGATAATAGTTATCAAGTAGGGATTCTATCTTCATTCTTTTGCATGTTGTTGATTAAGATTCTAAACCCTAAAACCCGTTGATTCTACTGCTTGGCTTACTTCATGTTCCATTTATTTCTTGTGTTGCTTCTTGATGCATAATAGTGGTGTGATTGATAATGGTTTTGTTAACATAGTGTGGTTGATTGTGGTTTTGTTATCGTGATGAGATGACACTTACATGTGTTATTTTATAATTTGAGTAGGCATTTAGAGTAAAATATTATGATCATATATATATATACACACACGCTTTGCACTCGAGGATGTGGATGCATCAGAAGGTCACATGTGAGATCACAATGCACACTATATAGCAGGCTATTAGTGGTTGTTGGTCCAAGTCACTACCAACTTGTCATTTGAATAATATTAGTGTTGCTAGGTTTTAGATGCAACAACATCGGGTTGCTAGATAGTAGTCATTCCCACCTTTAGAGCTGGGTTGAAATCATTCTTCCTAGGGGTACCTTGTGAAATATGAAATTATGGATAGGAATAGCTCAATGTTTTATGATATGATAGGGTGTATTTTATTATATTATGCATTATATATATATATATGTGTGTGTGTGTGTGTGTGTGTTATGCTCATGTAGCTAGATAGATATAGTTTGTAATAATCATGTTAATTCTGCGTGTGTGTTATGTGTTGGGGTATGCCCTTAAGGCTAATGTTTGAGGCCTTGGGATTGTAACAGTATCATGTGTATAAACTCCTATGTTTATAAAGGCATGGTTGTTATTCAGTTTGTTAC
>JANTFE010009648.1:0-21027 GCA_027562315.1 Costus pulverulentus
CCCCCCCCTTTAGGGATTTTCATTGGGAACCCTATGACAATTTAAAAAACTTTAAAATAACACAGAAGTAATGCCTGAATCAAGTTTCCACAAAAAAATAGGAGATCGACTTACAAGAGAAGCCAATGGATGTGAAGAGTATGGTACCTTTTAAAGCAAATTTAGAAAGAGTCGATGAAGAAGATGAAGATGAGACACATAAGGGAATGTCCTCTATAGTCTAGCACACACGGACTCCTTGAGAGTCCTTTTCCATGACTAGTGCTAGTCTTGGGAAGAAGATCCATGCCAATGAAAGAATCCTCCTCTCTTGCGCCAACTCCAAGAGATGCGCCAAGCCTTGATATTGCGCCAATCCTTGAAAAAGGATGAGCCAACACAAGAAGGAAGGAGGGAGAAGATGATGCTGCCTAGAGGATCTTTTCGGTTGCTTTTGCTTTCGTGAAAGAGCAATTATCGCCCACCACAAGGAAGAAGGGTGGCAACAACAAGAAGAGAGGAAGAGGACTTGAGCAACTATGGCTTGAGAGCAAGGCGCATAACAGAATAATCTCCCAAAATAACTCTCCTATATATAGTAAAAGAGGGAGGTATTGTATGGATTTAGAATGCATGATAAATTTCATCATCAAGATATTTTGTTATGATATTTTTGGCATTGGTCAAACACGATTTAGATTTGGAATTTTTGGAATAGTTTTCCGGCTTTTGTTTCATGATTTGGATTTCTTGTTAACGTCGTCGCTGACGTCATTCATTTTTCTAACATCGTTCTGGTTTTGGGTGTTGTCGGCAATGTCGCTGATGTTGTCGTCGGTGCTCATCGGTGGCATTGGTTGCTTCTAAGAGGAATCAGCCACGTTGTCGCTGGTAAGATAGGGCTTCTACCCTATTCTTGTGTTCGTCGGCACCAAATGGGATTGTTCCCTAATCTTTGTGTTCGTTGCCATTTGGTCATCATTCGCATGCTGATTTGGTTCAAGGTGATGTCATTCGGTTTCTCCAATCCTTGCCCTGCTTTCTAGCGTTGTCGGCGACGTCGCTTGTCGGTGTTCTTCGTTAGCAAGGTATGGTGGCATTGCAGGGCAAAATCGTTGATGATGAGGCTACTGTCGCTGATGTCATTCTTGATTTCATCCTCATCATCGCAGGATCACAATCTCGTTGCCTTAGGTTTGTCCGCCCCTCAAATCAATTCCGCCGATTCGGCAAATCGATGCAACTGGCGATGCAAGAGGCATGTCTGTGCTTTGCGACTGCTGGAGAAGGAAGACAAAAGGCGGCATGATCGAATCAATATGACTACCAAAGTAGCGTATTGTATAAGTTAATTTATTTATCTTATAATGTCTAGACGATTGTGTATGTAATTTATGCGGATATTAATTGACCCAAAGGAAGATTAATATTTGGCCGAATTATATATACACATGTAGTAATTAACATCATTAGATCAGGTTTTCAATTCTTCTGAGTGGGGCTTAATGATTCAGTCAATATGGTTTGTTAATTTATGACAATGTCAATGAATTGTTTTCTACTTCTAACAATGATGACATACTATATTATAAACATTTGCTACCAAAGTGGTTCATTCATAGCATAATTTCAAGAAAGTTTCTTTTATCTCATTTATATTAATTAATTTACCTGCCCAAAGGGGGGGTGATTAATTAGTATATATAGGATAATTTTATTTTAGTCATGTCATAAGAGAGACTGTTATAAACATTGGTTTAAATTTAGTATATAATCATGTCATTATTATTACATAAACATATTGTATTATAATTGTTATAAATGTTTGGCTACCAAAGTAGCTCATTTATGATTAATTATACTATATTCAATATTTATGATATGGTTATATTTTTATCTTTGTTATATTAATTAATTTATTTGCCCAAAGGGGGCAATTAATTAGTATATATAGGATAATTTTGTATAGATATGTTAGCCTCATTATAAAATACATTAAAAATTATAATTACTATAAATGTTTGGCTACCAAAGTGGCTCATTTATAGTTAATTATAATGTACTTCGGTATTTATAATGATGATGAATTTTATCTCAGTTATATTAATTAATTTATTTTCCCAAAGGGAATAATTAGTTGATATAATATGTGATGATATTCATAATGATTGTTTCTCCTTTATCGAGATAAGTTTTCACATATTATATTTATATCCATTGATCAAGAGCTCAAAACCTATTTTTTGAGAATCATATTATTAACATGGGTATTGTAAAATCTTTTGATGTATTTGGTTAGTAGGAGTTTTATGCAATATAATGTTGAACTCAATTGTTTTATTCATATTTCTTATTTACATCAATTAGAGTGCACATAGATTATTTTGAATTGATACATGTTATATGTTATTGAGTTCATGTCATTTCTTTTAATTTACATTGTACTCTTAATGTGTATAACACAATTGTAAATTTAAAGTCTTAAGGATACTATAACCTTAAGCATGACGATTTGCTAAATAACTTTAAAGTCTTAAGGATAATATAGCCTTAAGCATGGCGATTTTGCCAAACGATATATGTCTTAATTTAAATTTTATGATTTCTCATTTGGTTTAGAGAAATCATAAAGAAATTCTCTCATATAGTTTAGAGAGATTTATAAGACATATATGGATATATTGGTGTCAGTTTTCTCATACAGATTAAGAGAAAGCATAAAGTAGATTTCTCATTTGGTTCGAGAAATCATAAAGAGGACCGATAAGAAAATGATATTAAGTTTTTATCATTTTACTACACAGTCATATTGCAGTCCATGTTGATGTAATCTACTAATATCTGTGACCATGGAGGACTTGTATTGCATATTAATATAATGTTTCGTCATAATTCAATATTGGTAATTGCATTAGACCAGATTGAATGAGGTGTTATCAAGATTAACAAATGCATCATTCTTTCAAGATTGTTTTTAATATATATTACAAATGATTATTATTTTATAAAATCTTTAGATTATAAATTAATTAATGTTGGCCAAGTGGGAGAATGTTGGAATTTTTTGTCTAACATTATTGATTTGTGGGAGCATTTGTTAATTGGTTAATGAGCTCATAACATCTCATTATTGCATGTGAAAGACGGCCTGTGTAGCCCACTGGTTTTGAGAGAAATCCTTATTGGATAATCTTTATTGGATTATGGATTTCACACCTGAAACCCAAAACTCCTTTATGGGGGAGCTTAGGGTTTTTCTATTATAAATATGGGCTATGTCCCCACTTGCATCCTTAACCTGAACGTGGTCTCTTCCCATTGAGAGCCATCTAAAGAAGGATAATAAGTGAAAGATTTTTAGCCCAACAGTGAATATTAAATTGATGGCGCAACCAAGTATATTTTAATATTTTAATATTTATTCAATTCATATTGTTCTAAATCTATGCAATAGATCTTGTATTTGTGAATGTCAAAATTTTATAACACAGTCCTTCTCGACTTGAATGACTTTCTGCCGGAGCAATTCCAGCAATTGAATAACAGCCGGCGACTAGCAGCCCACTTGATCATCTTCAACGTAGGTGAAGGAGAAAGGAAAATAAAGAAATATAAGAAAGTCAAAATCCCAATTTCATAAGTCAAAATTGAATTCTAATTATTACAGTATTGCAAGGGAGCATTGCAATTTTAGCCAAAAAAAAAAATCCTTAAAAGCCACTATAGACATTTGGCTTTGTTGAGAGCCAGTTTAAGTTAAAATTATTGTTATTTTGGCAGAGATCAAAATTCAAACGAAGGTCAAAATTAGACTAATGCTTGTACGCATTTGGTTTATTTTGAATTAAGGATAGCTTGACACAAAGGTAAATGCAAATGACGAAGTAGAATCAACTCAAATAAAGAAATAGGTTTAGCTTGAGCCAAAAATGAAATTCAGTCAATTTTTCTTCTTAAATTAGTCTAAATATGAATTTGATTTTAACCTTAATCCAAACCCAAATTTGAACTGATGTCTTCTATTGATGATGATTAGATTCTCCTCAATCCAACATGGCCCAAGTTATTATGAAATTGATTTAATGAATGATTGATCTGACACAAATGAAAAATAAGAAAGTAGGAAATGTTTTGTTATAGCATGTCGTCAATAATATTGTTTGGGAGGTGTGTATGTCGATACTAAGTATCAAGGTGTAGTTCTCAATATTATTACAACATCACTTCCTCAATATTATTACAACATCACTTGTAGCAACTTGTATAACTTGAAATTAGATAAATATTTATAGAAAGAATATTTATTAAAGGAATGAAAGATGAAAGAAATAATTATGAAAAATAAAAGAAAGAATTTTGAAAGATGAACTAAGATAGGTATTAATAGAAAGAATATTTATCATAGCTAAAATCAAATAAATATTCACATAAAGAATATTTATCAAAAGAATGGAAAGTAAAAGAGATACTAAAAGATGAAATGAGATGAATATTCACAGAAAGAATATTTATCAAAAAATGAAATGATATGAATATTCACAGAAAAAATATTTATCAAAAGATGAAAGAAAGTGATGCAGGAGCATCTCCATGAAGTTCTCCAAACCTTGCAATTTGGGACTTCATGAATTTTGAAGCTTATCTTGTATTTTGTTACTTTCATGTTCTTACTTTCGAGTAGAGTAGCCTAGGATTTTATTTTCTTTTAAGTGTTTTTAATTTTCTAGTTGATGTAGTAGGGTTTTAGCCTAGGGTACTTTGGACATGTAATTCACATACAAGACACCATCTCCTTCCCACGACTCAAGATCAGCCCTCCATCTAGCTCATTAATGATCCAATCAAGATCCACTATCTATCAAAGGCAACAATCCACTCAAGATCGGCCCTTCATCCAACTCTTCAAAATCAAGCAAGATCCACCATCCATCAGCCCTCTATCAAGTCAAGATTCAATCCAACGCAGCAACAAATCACCTCTATGCCACTTGGCCGCCACCTCATAGAGACAATTCAGCATATTACTTGACATAGGCGCCAACACCAACTTAGCATGCAACTTCAGCCTCCACATTCCACTAATGATCATCAAGACATCCCTTCATCCAACAATGAGAAGTGATAGCCCGAAAGGGAACACTACAAGTCTGGCACGCGTGTACCTTGGACTAATCCCCAGCAACGGCGCCAAAAACTTGATAGGTTTCCACAAGTGCACGGAATTATCGAAGTAATAAAAATATCGATCCACAGAGACCTTATTGTTAATTATCAAATAATTATTTTCTCACTAGCTAAGTAAACCAAATATGATGCAAATAAGTAATAGAAATAACGCTAAAGATAATCAGAGAGGTAAACATGGGACTAGAGTTTTATCCACCTTAATTTCAATGATTAGATATAATAAAAGGTCGTCAATCAAATCTTGTTAAGATAAAGACCTAATTTACTTGATAAAGGTATTGTCTCACTTTCATGCAGACAACCATGCAGAAAACTGATCCTCACTTTCGTGCAAGATCTATTTTCAATGCTGTAGATAAGTAAATCATCAATCAAAGATCACAAGGATCACTTTCGTGCATCGGGATTCTAATTTGATTGATAGTCTCAAGTAGAATCTCAAGGATCACTTTCGTGCATCTGAGACTCAACACAGGTTCTACCTATGGTTTTCCAATAGACCGATCTTCACTTTCGTGCAAAATCAATCAATGTTTATAACAGTAATTAAATCCTAGATCAATATTATGAAACATGACAATTTATCTACTAGAACAGATCAAGTTGAATCTAACCTAAGGAATGGATCCTAACATGCAATTCTAGGGTTCCAAGCTCTCAAGCAAATCACCTTTCAGTCTCATTGCGAAAACTCTAAAACATGGATAATAACATAGATCTATGGAAAATTAAAGACAAGACATTCACATAAGTAGAATTATCACAACGAAGATTATCATGACGAAATAAAAAATTATCTAATCATTAAAAATCAAAGGGATTAAACCCTATGTCCCAAAATATGTCTAAGCTTGCATGGAGAAGGGATTACAACAAACCATAATTTTAGAGGGTTAGAAAGCGAAAAGGGGAAGAAAAGTTACAAATCAGGGTTGTAATTGAAATACAACCTGTAATTTCGCGTATGAACAGTGCTGTCACCACTGTTTTGATGATTTCTCCCTCGATCGGACTCCAAATGCTCTGAAACTTCTGGGGCATGCTTCTCTTCTCTAGGAAAAGCTTCTGCATGAAAATCAAGGCCTGAGGTGCCCTCTACGCCTCTTGGCGTGAGGCCAAACCCTAGCCGCCTCTCTGGTGATTTCTCCCTCGATACTCGATAAAAATTCCCCTCTCTACTTCGTACGCCTTCTCCTCTTAAATATGAGTTCAGAACATCTTTCGGATCCTAATTTGGAGTTCTGGATCAAAAGTTATGGCCCGAACAAGTTTTGGCTGCGTAAAAATCTCGTTTTTGACTGGGAATTACGGCCGTGTAATAGTTCACGGCACTGCCATAAAATAGCTTGAGTGTTCTGTTCTGTAAATGATGAAAAATATGGTACCGTAAAATACTTTACGGCCCTGCCGTAATTTCAGTCGAGTTCTCTGATCTGAGGTCTTCACAAAATACGGCACCGTAAACTCCTTTACGGCGGTGCCATAAAATCGGTTGATCACTCTGGTCTGAAGCGCTGGAAAATACGGCCGTGTAATTCCTTACGGTGGCGCCATAATTTTGACAAAATCTTCTGTTCGGAAAATCACCAAAATACGGCCGTGTTCTTGATAATACGGTAGCCGCAAAAATACGGTACCATAAAATGCTTTACGACACTACCGTATTTTGGTAGGTTACTTCGTTTTGTGTGAAATTTGTCATGTATCTTCTTCTTGATGATGGTAACTCTTCCATGTATTTGATTTTGCCTAAAAACACCCAAAATAGTGCATTTTTGCCTGAAAATTATGAAAAACCAAAATAGAAGTAGACTTTGCAATATTTGATGAATTCAGCATAAAAACAAGCAAAAAATCTTCAATTTAGCACGAAAAGATACCTAGAATGATACAAAATATACTATATATTTTGATGTCATCAGGAAGCCATGCGCCAACTCAACTCAAGACAAATTGGCGCCACCACCAATTCAGAATTCAAACTTCACCTCCATTCTCCACCAATGAGGGTCAAAGCATCCCTTTATCCACTAATGAGAAGTCATCTGCCAACCAGCCCCATTCAAGCACTAATTGAACATTTGCATGCACCCCTAGCATGCAACCAATGCATGCAAAGCTCCCACCAGCAACTAGAGGTGCCAAGAGAGGATCATCACCATCATCCATTTTTAGAAAAAAACCATTATGTTGTGAGCGTGAATGCTTGTTTGGTTTGGTGGATTCCAACTGAGACTACCTTCTCTTCCCCTTCTCTTCCTCTAGCTATCCGAGAGTGCCTTCTTCTTCCTCCTCTCTTCTCCACCAAAGCTTCTTCTTCCATCTCCATAACCTTCCTTTCAGTGTGGCTCATGCTAAAGTTCTCCCCTCTTGGACATGAAGAAGTTGGAGGCATGGAAGGCATGATAACAAAGCAAACACCTTGAAGAAAGAAGTCTTTGATCAAGACCCCCTAAGGACCTTCTTTGTTGTAGTTTAAGGGGAGTTTGGGGACACATGTATTTTGTCCTCCCCTTGCTTATTTGATTTGAATGTTGGTCATTTAACTACTCATATCTAGCCTCAATGCCAAGATACGGGAGCTTGAAGCAAAGAAAGGGGTTTAGGCCCCTTCCTACATAGGCGCCATAGGTGATTTCTACCCTCTTCCCCTCTTACTTCTTTTCATACTCGCTTATTTCCTAGAATCGCATGCTTAGGATTAATCATGTTTTTGCGCTTCTTACCTAGAGACAATCTTCGTATTAAACCCTAAAATCTTGTCCTACTTCAGAAAGAATTAAGAAATAATTGTGAAAGTCGAAATGAAATAAGTATTCACAGAAAGAATATTTATCATAGCTAAAATCAGATAAATATTTATAAAAAGAATGGAAGATGAAAGAGATATTAAAAGATGATATAATGTTAATATTCACAAAAGGAATATTTATCGAATGAATAAAAGATGAAAGAAATAATTATGAAAAAAATAAAATGAGATAAATATTCACAGAACGAATATTTATCGAAGGAATGAAAAAGAAAAGATGAAATGAACTAAATATTTATAGAGAGAATATTTATTGAATGAATGAAAGATAAAAAAATTATAAAACATGAAATGGGATAAGTATTCATGGAAAAAATATTTATCATAATTAAAATTAGATAAATATTCATAGAAAGAATATTTATCTAAAGAATGAAAGATGAAAGAAATATTGAAGAAATTGAAATAAAGGACGAAATATGAAGAACATTCATTAGAAGCCGATTTCAGATAAATATTCATTGAAAGAATATTTATGAGAAAATGAAGGATGAAAGAAATGAAAGAATACAAATGAAATTGTAAGCCTTTTATGGAAATTGTTATGAATGATATTGTTCTTTCAACTACTTATTTTTGTTTGGTTTATATGTATGGATCTCTTATTTAAAGGTTTCCTAAGCTACTTAGGAGTAATTAATAATAAGTACTTGCATTTATTGGAAGCCAGAACTCACTATACAAAAAGCTTATATCTATAAGGTGAATTTGAAAGGGTCACATGACATTTTAACATGAAATTAAAATTGAACCATTTTTGACCCAACATTTTTATACATAAGTATGTGTAGTTTAATTGATCTAGTTATACAACTTATATTTTTTTTTAATATCAAATAAGAAATTTTTGAACTCAATGGTGATAACTATAAAATTTGGAGAAAGAGAATTCTTCTTCAATTAGCGTGGATGGACATTGATTATGATATCTACACGAATGAGCCACCTGGACCTTCCAATATTAGCACTCAAGCTTAAATTGCTCTTTATAAACATTGGGGGCAATCAAATCACCTCATCATGATGTAAATAAATACAAAGATAAATACTAGTATACGTGATTCTATTAAAGAGTGTAATTATATTAGGGACTTAATGAAGGCCATTGATGAACAATTTGATAAAGCTCTTGCTATCACCCAAATGACAAAGTTACGATCAATGAAGCTAAAAGTATTAGAGGTGTGTGTGAGCACATCATGCAAATGAGGGGTATTGAGACTTAACTAAAGTCTCTTGAAGTTAGACATCAAAATCTTTTCTTGTATATTTTATATTTAATTCTCTTCCACATTAATATAGACCTTTCAAAATCTATTATCACTGACATAAATAGTTAATTAATAAACTTTTGACCATGTGTGTTCAAAAGAGAGATTGTAATGAAATTAGGTAGAAGTGCACATATGATCGTAAAAGTAAAGAATAAAAGGCAAGTTAAACAAAAGAGAAAAAGTATGATATGAATCCGATCTAATGCCATTAAGAAGATCAAATGCTTTTTCTCTAAAAAGAATAAACATGTAAAGAAAGACTATATCAAACATAAGATTTAGCTCGAAAAGAAAAGTAACTACATCTTATTTGTTTGTTGTAAGTCTAAAATAGTTGATGTTCACAATAGCACATGGTAGATTAATTCTGATTCTACAATGTATGTTTCTAATACCTTGTAAGGCTTTCTAAGCCACAGGAAGCCAGTGGATAGTGAGCAATACATCTATTCAGTCAATAAGATGCAATCACATGTGAAAGCATATAGAATATTTTGCATTTGTTCCTTTTCAAACTCATTTTTCAGATATTGATTCAAATTAAATTTATCACTTTTCACAGTAAAGTGCTACACTTAGTGAATAATCTTTTATGTGAATCATTCTAAGACCTTATTAATATAGATTTCTTGTGATAAGCCTACAAGGTATTATTATCAACATAATAATAAATTAAGTAGATAAAATTTAATCTAGTTAATATTCGAAACCACTTATAAATATAAGTTACATTAGTAAGACCTTAATTGTTGATGACAATGTCTTAACTTTTAAAAAAAATATATATGCTACTTGTGAGTAAATTTTATATGTATCATTCAAGCCGCAAGGTTTAGGTACTTGGTAGTTTTATGTTGCATTCCAATTTCCAATCATTGGAAAGAAATATATTTATCTTCACGATGGAATCTTAAATCATCTAAGCTACGAAGAATGAAACCTCAAGATGAATGCTCATAAATTTATAAGAGAAAAACAAATGACATAAAGAAAAGCGGGAAGGGGGAAGCATGAGTTGCAGGAGAAAGAACATCAATCAAGAAGCAAATTCATTCAGCCCATTGCTGTAGGTTAGGTGCGGAAGAGAATTGAATAGATGTGATAATTTTTTACTATCAAACTGAGCCACATTTTAAAGTTGACTTAACTAATGTTAAGCTAACATAAAATGTCTCGGTGATTCATAATACAATATAAATAGCATTTATCTAACTAAAATTAATCGTATGTGAAAGACAACTGTCGTGTTAAATTGGTGATTGGGTCTTTTTCAATTCTAATATTCATCACATGACATGCAAAGTTTATTAAAAGAATGGGAAGAACAGAACATTATTAAATACATAATTTGCTCTACAAGCATGCATATGTATCTGGAATTACTAAAAACAAACAATTAATATGAAGTTAATATAAAAATGAATATATCATAAGTAAAGAACATAGATATAGATTTTATAGTGGCAGCAAACTTATTGATAGTGCACTTTATCTTGTAGCGACGGATGAAAAATTCAATATATCAATGCAAGAAAGATCATATAGGATACCAAGAAAGAGACCTAATTTAAATAAGTCAATATAGAGAAAAAAAACTAAAAAGCATCAAAAAAAATTAATGCGTCATCTCTTCCTAAACACATCAAAGAATTTTTTAAACATTAAAAGAGTCGACATTGTAGTTCTCCATTTGTGCCCGGGCAAATTACAAATAGTTTGACTAACTCAAATCTAATGACGTCTAACATGAAATAGCTTATATTCAACTTTGGGGTTATATATACGGTGTAATAAAGCATTTTAATTCATCTATAAGAAATTAGAGCACATTTCTTTGGAAAAATATCAAAAGCGGGGCCACCGCTAGGAAGGATGGGGCCAGCGGTGGCCCCATCCACCATCCAAGTTTGTTTTTTTGAGACGTACACAATATGTTTTGTTGAATAAAATTCACATTAGAAATGATGAAAAATATAATGAATCTAGATAACTTTTCATCTAAATTCATTATATTTTTCATCTTTTCCACCATAAATTTCATTCAACAAAACATAATCTAAATATTTTAGCTGACTTAGATGGTGGATGGGGTTATCACTTGGATCGATGGCCTCGCTTATAACTTTTATCCCATTTCTTTAACCACACCAGAGGTCCAAAGAAATACGCCAAGTCATGGAGGAAATAGAATAGAAAAAAATAGGTGTTCTCATACCATTTTTTCTGCTGTGAGATTCATGTGATTTGAGAAGATTTAATTTTCACTAATCTTAATGCAGACTCTACACGAATCTAAAAGAAAAATGGATGGTTTAAGATCACTTTTTTTTTTTCATTCTAAGCGGGTTCCCCAAGTGGGTATCATGTGTCACGCAGATTTGCACAGTAAAGAATGTGGAGAACAGACTCCATCGGTTCTTGTTCCCAGGATACCAACATATTAATGCCAGTATGTACAGGCTGCCATCATACAATAAATAAATGTTAATAAGGTTACAAATGTTGCGACTCTTGAAAGTGAAAAACTTGCTAATTCCTTCTTCTCTTATATCTACACATTTCCTTGGTTGTTTTTATGGCCAAACTGTGAGTAATATGGCTAATTTCTTGACATTTCGATTCGCCCCTCCTTTTCCTCCTAGTGCGATCCCTGCATTTCCTCTTCCCAAGGACGCTGCCATTAGTCTTCTTCTCGTAGCATTGACCATTTATAGCATTCTCGTCGAGGTTTTTGTCGTCATGTTTCTTCTGTCCACGATAATAATCAGAAACAAGCCGGCAGGCCAACTTTGACAGAAGACGCCCCGGTACAGCATGTGAAATATGCCTGCGTATCCAATCGAAGGAAAGTGCACATGATTATTGGACTATGCCACCGGCCAAGCGATGGACATTATAGACTACTGAATGTAGAAAAACACCTGTCATGATACTCTCGCCTCTTTAATACTGATCTCTCATGCCACAGTACTGGCGCAGGTTGAACATCTTTTTTACTGATAGACTGCATGTAGATAAATTCTTAAAACAAAGGTCGCGGTGCAGAAGAATTCAGTACAGGGTGAGCTCAGAAATATACTTTCTTGGGTAAGAATACTCCGGCTGCTGTTCTGGGGATATGAGTTTGGATGGGAGGGACTTTGTAGTACACAGATCTGGCAACGCAGTGCATGAAACCAAGAAAACAATTTCAAAGGAAAATTATGAAGATTACAGTTCTAAGCAAAAGCAAGGAACCAACGAGTTTGAGTTAAAAAGATCTTTACAAGATTCCTACCAACAGTTTAATGGCAATCATTGGCTATATTGAAAATTAGCAGAAAAAGATTGCTCACATGGTTTTATTGTTTGTTATTACTTCCATGCCCTCAACAGGAGAATAAATTTCTGGTGAGAAGGTCGTCTTGTCTGAAATGTAAATAAATCCATTCATTCCACCACTGCAGACAAACAGCAAGAATAAGCATAGAAAAAAAAGCTTGATCTTCACACAGTTCCTTTTCGATACAAGTATGGAACATGCATATGTATAAAAGATTGAACGACAATGAAACATAAACTGCTTCATGATATGACATGAAAACAAAGTCTAACTTCATACAGCTCATCAAATCATAAGCTGTTATTGACAGTAACGACGTTCAAGTGCTAACCGTGAAGTATTCAAACTTGAAACGTATTCACTTACAGTACCACTTGGTAATCCTGAGGTTCTTCAAGCCCAGAGTCCGGCGCATGATGTCGAAATCCAGTACACGGGGGACATGTTAATGTTATTTTTATGCACATATGGATTATGGAGACATGCTTACTAGTTCGTTTCCTGAGGTTTTTCTATGTTTTGCAATTTTGTTATTTAATCTAAATTCATGAAGTATGTGCAGTGTTGTCTCATTTATTCCTATAAGAACCATTGTAGATAATAAAGTTACAGTCATCTTAATAATATATAAGATAATGAATTGAGTGCGTAATAATGAGACATTCATAATCAAAACAAATGTGATGTTGCATATACTTAAACCCAATGAACTTTTATATGTCGACATACGTAATGAAAAACTTTCTAGTAATTTCATGACGCATCTCTTTATTAGTAACAAGTAAAACCTGATTTCTGGATCTACTCTTTTTTTGAGCTTGGACTTTGAAAGTTTTGGATGCTCTTTCTTCCGCCGATAAAAGGATCGAATCTTTGTTGCTAAAGGATGTGAAAAATGGACAAAGAGTATATCCATAGTAAAGGAGTTCCTTTGCTTTTCGTCATCCTACAAATTTAAGAATTAGTCTTTAAGAAATGCAAAAATTGTAAAATGATTATCCAAATCCATTAGGACAAGAATATACTTATTACCTTTAGTGTATGTTCTATCCTTTTTATTTCAGCAAGAAGGCGTGATTCATCAACAAACGGCAGTTTACATACAGCCTGGGTACCCAAGAAAAAAGGACAAGTAGAGTGCACAATTTTGTTCATTTTAATTAGAAAAATAGTATATTGCTGTGTCTCATATAAATAGCATTTCAAAGACAGAAAATTAAATAATTATTTTCAAAATATAAACAACATTTATTGCATTTAAGCACCCTCCCCTATGACCAATCCGGTGATCCAAATAAATTCAAGACATAAGATCAAATACGCCACATATAATCTAACAATCCTTCTCACATGCAGGCTGGAGTAGGCTTTACACGTGAACACACAAGAGAACATGATCCACAAATAAATTAACCCTTCATAGAAGACATCCAGACTAACAAATGCGGGAAGTAGGACTGTAGAAGAATGACGAGAAAAAGATAGGGAGTTAAGCAGATGACAAGACTCTAATATCATTTTATAATTGCATATTTTGTGGTAGATAATATGAGCAAGGTATCACAGAGAAATCAAAGCCAAGATAGCTGAGTGGAGAATATAACAAAGTTTCCACCAATAACTTTTTAATTGGGAAAAGATCAACTCTAGAAAAAGAAAATACAAAATTGTAATCGGTTTTACAAGTAACATCCTTTTTTCCAAAAAAAAAATGATTAGAATAACGAATTGCAAAATATAAATTACTATTTTAGTATATTATTGGTTTACACACACCCCCAACCCGCACATGATCCCAAAGCCAAATATATGATCTAAAAGATCATAGATCAATATTCAGAAATGGATAAGCTGTTGCTGGAGTTACTCAGAAGGTGAACAAAATGGCCATTATCATTTTCTAGATAAAGATAAGAACAACAGAAAATATTAAGCAAAAGAGCTTGACAATTAGAATTAACTGAAGATGAGAAACGGAGGGAAGATATCCTGTACCGGTTGTCTATAAAACTTTTTAAATAAATAAATTAATAAATACTCATGTCCAGTCCGATACCATGTCAATATACAATAACTGAATAGCTAAACAACCCAAAAGATAACTATACGGGCATAATGTGATGATGATGAAATGTCCTTTTAATCAACTATACTAGCTAGGAACAAAATAAATGTCCTTTTAATCAAGTTTGTATGCTGTAGAACGTACCTGCCAGGAAACACGCCTACCGTTCAAGTCAAGCTGAAAATCTGTAAGAGTTCAATAAAATAAATCTTCTTAAAAATCATAGAAAAATTTGTGGTTTCCAATATATAGCTAACCTGCTGGATAAAAATCAATTATTGATGAAAATGGATTAGTCATCAAGTTCCTGTAAGGCAAAGGTAGAGCATGCGCACTGACCATGACACATGAAGGAGACAAGTTAGGCCCATAAAAGGTAAATAAAGCAGTACAATTTCCATTTTACAGGCCCAGATCAGCAGTAACCTTGCAGCAGGAAGAACACCCATGAGCTGATCAAATGGCTTGAAGGGGACACCAATTTTGAATTGAATGTCTAAATCCTTCAAATCATGAAAATCCGAAGCAAAGGGAGCATAATGATAGGGATAGAACCTGCAATGGAATTTTCTTAGAAGTTTTAAACAGTGACATAAATTACAATGCAGTCATATTTTGGTAAAGTCCAATTTAGTTAGACTGCTTTATGCAAAGAAGGCACTAGGACTACTTCTCAAAGGTAAGTGAGGATTCAATCCAAGTGTTCTTGGACTAGTAGTTATTACTGTTGACCAGATACAAATAAGATAGCTTTCAAAATCCCTTCGTCTCTTACCTCTCTTCTCTCTTTTTCTATCGCTTACAAGTAAACACACCCAAGGGATTGTCTATTTGAAAGGACAAGTCAAACAATGGATGAGACAAGATGGAAAAGAGCAAGGATACTATTATCATTTGCCTACTTGGAAAGAACATTTGATAATAAAGACAAAGTGGATGAATTACTTACCAACTTCTTCCTCAGACATATTCCATGCAAAATTGACATAAACAAAGAATGATCAACTAGTTTAAATTTAAATGGAAAGAAAATCCCATTATAGTTTTTAAGAATCACAAAGTTCTAATGTTGGAAGAGAAAGATCTGAATCCCTATCAGAATAGGAATGAAGAGAAAGGGCATAAGTGCCTTCTTAGCTTTTAGAGCGCTAGTTTTCTTCCCATGTTCTCATCCATTCCAAGTAAACCTGATATACTCATTTCTACCATGAAGAGGAACAACAATAATTCTAATACACTCCTTCCCTGCTTCATTTCCACCTTCAATCCCCTCTTTTAGCATTAACTCGAGTAAACAGACACTTGACTCCCCAACTTTCTACTTTCCCTCCCTGTGGACCCTAGAAACTCTCATACATAATATAGTTGTCACAAACTACATAAATAAGTAGAATAACATACTATTGCAAAGTTGAGCCTCCTAAGCCCAAGGATTTAAAAACTGATCATAGTACAACCAATGCGTGCAAGCTGACCGATAGTTCTGACACTATTAAAAAGATATATTGGACCAAGATTTAAATCTGGCCCATTGATGCAAACAAGTCTCTTCCCCCAAAAGTTTCAAGTAGATCACAGCCCGTAACAACATATTCGTCACGATCGTGCCGTGAAACCCATTGTCAAGTTTGCAAAAAAACTTAGAAAACATCACGATATAATGCATATCACGGCTATGACAAAGATCACGGCTTAGCCATAAAGCAATTTATAGATTTCACAAAATGGACTCTCAGCCGTGATGTACATGTCACGGCCTACCTATGATGGCTCCAAAAAAGCCTGAATAGCCTATTTCGAATGCCCTATGACGGTCACAGAATCCGAGTTAGCCTCCTAAACAGTATATGGGGATCTTCAACTCACATGGAGCTCATTCAACCCATATGCTTGCTTTCACAAAGTATTGAAGAGCCCCCACATGACTCGGTACAACAACTAGCTATCAAATTCAGCACAGGAGTTTGTCCATATTGTAATGAACTAGTCAATCACCAGTAAATCTGCTGCTTCGTCACGGTGTGCTCAGAGATGGTATAGATGGCTCATTCGACCCAACAAGACCCAACCCAATCAAAGCCTGTATAATCTACTTTAGTTGTTATAATTTTATTCCTTATTTTACTTTCAGCTTTTAACTTGTTAAAGTAGTTAGAATATTTTAACTACCTTATCATGTGTCATATGAACCCGAGCCCCTTAGCTTATAAAAGGATGGCCTGGGGAGAATAGAATTCAGCTTGCTTAGACAGTGAAACGCACATTGGAGAGTTACGAGAGTCTTGTAACTTAGAGGCATGGATAACCTGTAGGGGTCCGGGTCTTGTAACTCCTTTCCCTACTTGAAGAAAGTAAATTGTGTGTCAATGCATCGAGATAACTCTTTTTTTTACACTTGCATTTTTATTTTCTTCTTTCTCAACATGACCCTTCTTTGTCCGAATGCAGAAAATGTGGAAAGTTTCTTGTTCTCATATGTTCAGAGTTAAAGGCACCGAGCTATTTGCCGGATTATGTGGCTACCCTACAGTTCGTGCTAAGAACAACATTTGGCATGCTTAAGGTTGGTATAATTAATTTATGTAGATCGGGTGTTGTTGTTCTTTGTTATTTATTCGGTATTGCTCAAATACGTATCTCGACGAATTTTTGCATTACTTTCTCAATAGTTTTCCCTCCATACGCGTTTCACTTCCCTCGTCTAAAGATTATCTCACGCTTTTATTGTTGCATTATCACCTAAAACCTAGGGTCAAAACTAAGGACCATCCCTCTCATTACTTCGTCTGCGTCAAATCTAGTATCAAAGCAGGCCGCGAACAACTTTTGTCTGCTCCTTGCATTCGGTTCTATCAAAGTTTTTAGCAACTTAGTTGAGTCTTGCACTCATAGCAACTAAGATTAGAAGCTAATTACCAAAATTTTCAGAACCCAATTCCACTAAGATAGGTACTAAGCATATGATAGAGTCAAACGACAAAATGTCTGTGTATGGATGCATTGGAGATCATCATGCAACAACTTAGCCACAGTATAGCAAATTCCAGCATCAGTCCAGTTATTGGCTGCTCGCCACAAACCATGTGAGGGGCTTCGTGGTGTCCAACCACCTCCACCCTTGCGGGTGCCAGCTAAGGTTATGCATCAAGTTGATGAATCCTTTAGGACTGACCATGGGCATCATTGCTATTACAGCCCAAACCGTGTCAATGAGCCATTTGAGGATAACCTGGCTCATGGAAAGGCCCAGCTTTGCTAGGAATTGTGAGGATGATGAAATTCACGATTTTGTAAAAGTCTCATCACCACCATTTGATGGCAATCTTGAACCTAAGGCTTTCCTAGATTGTATCACGACAAGCAATATATGCTAGAACGCATGCGTGTCACCTTTGTGTGCCTTCTCATAGTTGGCCCAGCCCATCGACATTGGACCAATATAGAACGACAAAATGAAGCCCAAAGTCTCCCTCCGATCGTACCTTGGAGAGGCTCAGCTTTCACCTTATCATGGTTCAAGAATGGCCTTCATTATGAGATCTGGCATGCCCTAGCCACCTAATCTTTAGACTTGCTCGACCAGACCTTTCAATGTGCAATAGAAATCGAACATGACTTAAAGAACCACCCACGTCGAGCTAAATTTGTCCCCACTTGTTGGACCTTAAGAACAAGTCCTATCCATTCGAAGCCTCCGTGTTGCTTAGGGCTCCTATTGCACATACCCCACCTAGGCACACTCCCATAGAAAGTTAGCCCTATCAAGTAACATGGGAAGAGAAACGAAAGGTCCATATGGATACACAACTGAATCGAATCATTTGTCATTCCATGTGCCAAGATTTTAGATGTCTCTCATGTTGCAAGTCTCTTCATTTAGGAGATTATTCGTTTCCATGGTCTTCCTTTGTCAATCATCTCTGATTGCGACTCGCATTTTGTCTGCCACTTCTGGCGATCATTATGGTTACTCATAGGTACTATCCTTAAGTTATCCACGACTTGATGGTCAATTAGAGTCAAGGGAACCTACCTAGATGTTTAGTGGGAGACTACCCATATAACAGGGACACGACTCTCCCTATTGCAAAATTCACATATAGTACTATCTATTGGTCTACCGGTCTGAGTCCCTTCTAAGTGGTACTAGGGCAGTAGTCTTGCATACACCTTGACTTGCATGGTATTACTCCGGAGCCCTACATATCTAAGTCGACATTTACATTTGCGTATCAGTTAGCGGGCTTGCATGAAATTTAGCATCGAACCTATTTGAGTAACGCCAAGTATAAACTAAAGGCCGATGAGCATCGTAGGCCAAATCATTTTGGGACATGTAACTTGGTGAGGGTGCGAATCCACCCAGAAATGTTAGCGAGTCAAGCCAATTTGAAGCTCCAGACACGTTACATAGTCATACACCCGGTATTGGCGTACTACAACGAATTGGTTCTAATATTTGTCCTAGACTTGTTGGAGGACATGATAATCAGCCTGTCTTCAATGCCATCAATCTCTTACCCTACCACATGCTGCCCTCAACCAAAGATGAAGATCCAGACTCTGACCCATTTAAGGCATCACTAACAGCTTGTTCTCCGAAGAACTTTCCAACCCGGGGAGTGTTGATGCAGCACAAATTCCTCCCTTCCACCCAAAAGTTTCTTGCATATCACAACCATGACAGACACCACGGCCCACCCGTAACACCATATCACGGCTGCAATGAAGACTAAGCTCTGCCCTTGAAGCCCAGTATGGAGTTTGCAAAAAAATGTGGAAAACATCGTGGCTATGACATACATCATGGTCTGCCCTTAACACCATATCACAACCATGATGAAGATCATAACCTAACCATGAAGCAATTTATAGATTGTGCGAAACAGAACAGTAGCCATCACAATCATGATGTATATCATAGCCTACCTGTGACAGCTTCAAAAAGGCTGAAATAGCCTATTTCGAATGCCCTATGACGGTCGCAGCATCCGAGTCAACCACTTGAACGGTACATGGGGGTAGTCAACCCTTCTTTAGCTTACACAAAACTCATTCAACCCATATGCTTGCTTCCACGATGTATTAATGAGCCCCATCCGACCCGGTATAACAACTAGCTATAAAATTCGGCGCAGGAGCCCGCCCATATTATAATAAACCAACCAACCATTAACCAATTCTACTACTTTGTTACGGCATGCTCGAAGATGATGTAGGTGGCATCCGACCCAACATGGCCCAGCCCAAGCGCTAGCCTAGTCAAAGCGTGTAGTCTACTTTAGTTAGGATTTTATTCCATGTATTACTTTTCAACTTTGAATTTGTTAAGGAGTTAGAATATTCTAACTATTCTATCTCGTGTGTTGTGACCCCTAGCTCCTAGGCTTATAAAAGGATAGCTTGGGGAGAGTAGAATTTAGATTGCTTAGAGAGAAGCTCACCTTTGGAGAGTTGCGAGTCTTGTAACTTGGAGGCATGTATAATCGCCAGGGTCCAAGTCTTGTAACTCCTTGTTTTCCTACTTAAAAGTAAATCATGTTTTAGCATGTCAAGTAAAACTCCTATTTTTACATTTACTGTCTTTATTTCCTCCTTTTATGATGTGACCCTTGTTTGTTCGGACGTCAATAACATGGGAAGTTTCTTGCTCTCATGTGTTCAGGCGCCGAGCTTTTTACGGTCTATGGTTGCCATAAAGCACATGCTAAGAACAATATTTAGCTCACTTAAGGTTGGTAGAGTTAATTCTATAGACTGGGTGTCGTTCTTTGTTGTTTATCCGGTATTGCTCAAATATATATGTCAACGAATTTCCGCATTACTTTCTCTCCGGTTTTACCTCTATATGCATTTCACTTCCCTCTGTATGTGTTTCACTTCCCTCAGTGACCCTTTCACCGTTTTATCTCTGTATTATTATCTAAAACCTAGGGTCGAAACTAAGGGTCATCCCTTGCATTACTCCGTCTGCATCACTCATAGAGTTGTCTTTTGGGTTGGTTAGCTATTCAGTTATTGTATATTAACATGGTACCAAACTGAATGTGTATTTACTAATTTATTTATTTAACAAGTTTTATAGACTGACATCTTCTTTCCCTTTCTCATATTAAGTTAATTCTAATTGTCAAGCCTTTTGCTCCATCTATTTTGTTCCTTTCTTTATCTAGTAATAGCCAATGTTTAAAATTGATCCATTGTTGGATAGGTTAACCAATCAGTACCAACCAAGGAAGTAACATAGACTGATATTGGTACATGGTCGATACCGATTAATTAAGATTTTGAGATTGGTTCAGACCGACCGACAATTGATCGTCGGTTATTCTGGACAAATTCTAGTGGAACCATTTGTTTGCTTGAAAAAAAAAAAGAGAAAGAGGAA
>JANTFE010009648.1:21127-34630 GCA_027562315.1 Costus pulverulentus
ACGCTGCAATGTCCAACTTGCTCTTGCTAAAGGAATTCAGGGACCTCTCGAAGTTCTTCATCCAACCCTGAAGAACAAACACAAGCTCGGTGAAATTCTCATTAGATTTCAAGTCAAAAGATACAAGATTTTGTAGGATTATGAGTTTTGAGGTTTATGACATTGAACTTAATGCTCAAAATTTTATTGGACAAAACCAAACTGGATTACTTTTTTCAAAGAAATTCAAACTAGATTGCTAACTTACAGATCCAGTGTTCTGTTCAATCTCCATATTGCTCCTCATATGAGTATTCTTTTCATTTTGTATCTGCAGTAACACAAGTTGCAAGACAAAAATACAGAATTAGTTATTGCTTGAGAAAAATAATTTCAGGAATTATGCTATATGGTGAATAGCTGAATGCAATAAATAATTGCAACAGGACACGTTCTGTAATAACAAGTCGTATATTGATCTCTGGAAGTGGCTTTGCAGAGATACAAGAATAGAAAGAAGTAATTAAGTCTAAACTAAATTATGACATATGGGGAATAACTGAGCGCAACAGAACATAGCAACAGGACATACTATATGCATAACAATTTGTATCATTATCTTTGTAGTTGCCTTAACTGTGATGCAATTAATAGCAAAGAAGTAAATAAGTATAAATTGAGTAAATTATGACATATGGGGAATAACTGAGCGCAACAGAACATAACAACAGGACATCCTATATGCATAACAATTTGTATCTTTATCTCTGTAGTTGCCTTAACTGTGATGCAATAAATAGCAAAGAAGAAAATTAGTATAAATTGAGTCAATGTTAGGCTACCTTATGTGGTTTTCCTTTTTTCCATTTGTAACTTATAATTCTTTATCCTGGAGAGATACACATTTATATTGACATTTATACTCCAGAATCAAATGGAATGGCATACAGTTCACTATATGATAGTCTCATGATTGAAGGAAAAAAGATAAAATCCTTTATGGCATGTTGTCCATTTAGGATTTCCTGATTATTATCCATAGATAAGAAGGAATGGCTGGCTGAGCAAAGATGACCAAGAAACTTCAACACTAGGTGATAGACGCTACACTAAACAGATATAAATAAGATAAATCAACATTTTTCTTTAGTTATTCCAATTTACAATCTCCTGGATATATTCCATGGATAAGAGGGAATTGATGGTAGACCAAGGTGGCCGCCTTGATGATTTTCAGATGGAATTTCATTTTTTTTCTAGCCAAAACCAGGAATCGCAGTATTCCTTTTTTTTTTGAATTTCTCTGTGCTGGAAACACCACAAGATCGGTTTGTAAGGAATTAAAACAAGTGACAATTAGATTGCTTAGATATAAATATTATTGCCTTCTCCATTGCTTTTCATTTGAACCTTAATTAGTAATCACAATATACAATGTCAACTTCTAGCTTCAATCGTACCATGCTTACTGTGATGCCAAAAATCGTGTGGACCGGGCTGGACGGATTTGGATTGGGCAACGGCCCAATCCCATGGCTGAAGCTCGATTGCGGGTCAACATTGAGGAGTTGACCCATTTTTGGATTTCGTCCGCGTCGACAAAATCGAACGCAGAGGCAGACGAGATCTCCAGCTTCAACAGCGCTGTCGATGGCAGCTTCAGCAGCGCTGTCGATGGCAGCTTCACTGGAGGGAACCTAGGCAAAATCGGTGGGATTGAGACCTCCGAACTTGGCGGCGACAAAGGCGGACAAGGTGAGCTGTTTCACCGACTTCGGCAACGGTTCGTGAACGAGATGCAGATATGGCAGCAAGATTGCGGAAGAGGCGGTGGCAGGTGAGCGAATCACGACAAAGGCGCAATTCGCAGACGCCTCAAATGGGAAGGACGGCTGGCCAGCGACTCCTTTCCAATACAGGATCGTTCCCTCATCCTTAAAGCTGGAAGCGACGAGGAAGAAAGGGAGGAGGAACGGGGAAGTAGAAGACAGCTTCCCTGTTCTGAGAGATGCGAGCGAACAACTCCTCTCCAGCTTCATCCAACAGGGAAGAGGGGGAGGTGGGATCGGAACCACCGGCGGCATGCTACCTTCGGCTCCCCCAAGTGATGGTAGCAGTATCCAGGCAACGTGAGCATCCGCCGCCCCTTTCTCCCCTATTCCAAAGCTGAGAGCTCTGATGCCATTTCTCCCCTATTCCAGAGCTGAGAGCTCTGATGCCGTCGCCGGAGGAGCAACGAGGGTTCTGGCATTTGCAAGACGCTGACGAAAGGTCTGCAAGACCCTTTTCTAGAGCTGCAAGCTCTGATGCCAACGCTAGACGGGCGACGACGAGTTTCCTCCAGCAAGGAGTGAGGGAACTGTAAGTCGATGGCGAGTGTGCCGTCGACGTGAGGGAGTGAACTATATAGAAGGTTTATGTAGGTTGATTTAACGTAAATTTCCCTACTTGCAGTTGTCTTCTCCGACGATGTTCCACCTATCTCTCCTATTTCCACTTCCAGCTCCAGAACCTCCGGCGGTGAGGTTCTCCGGCAGCAAAGGTGTCGGCGGTGAAGGCTGCGTCTCAGGTTCCGAGCCTGCCACACGCCTTTCCCCATCCACCTCCTTCGGCGACGGCGGCCAACGAATGCTTTCGTTCGAAGCAGCGTGAAGACGAAAGCGAGGCATTCGAACGAGCGGCATTTGAAACGAGGCATGGTCAACACCAAAAGTCAAAATCAGAGATCAGGATTTGATTTGGAAATCGTGAACACACGATCAAATTCGATTTGGGTTTCTGGCGCATAGTTCCACGCTAATTTGACTGACATGGACGGCTTGGATAAATCGGGCGTGACACTTACTATAATGGGCCCTTCAAATTTTTCTCACCCTTCACCAGAATCGAGCGCCATGACCGGCACATTAGGGGATGATTGCACCCAACTTCAACCTACTACTGCAAACATTTGCTGAATAGAAAATACACGCCCAAGCACCTACCTCATCAACGTGTCCGCACTAGCCTCCAAGCCATGCAAGACAAATCCAAACTCCTTGGTCATACGCAACCAAACAGATCACTCACCACCCTCAATGCTCAGCCAAAGACATCCCTCCCTTGCCTGCACTCGCCTGAACTCGAAGAACCCACACAAATGCACACCCGAACACAAGGAATGGCGCACAAGGCATAAACTCATCCTCGGCTCCAATGAAGCTCAACCGACTCTAGCTTTAGATCTACCAATGGATCCACTAGTATTTCTATCGATGCATCACGCTGACCAACCATCACCTATTGCTCTTATCGAGCTCACCGAATACCCCTCCATATATGTAGATCTCATCTAGAACTCGTAAATGAAACCTCAATCTTGTCATCCAAAAACCCCTTCTATCCCCCCCCCCCCACCCGCTAGTGTTTAGTTAAGGCACCACTCAGCATCATCGACAATCTCGTGGCGTGGGTCAGCCACATCCCTACTATCTCCAAGAAATGTCCCCACTATTAACCAAATTTTGTTGCTAATAGTAGAGGCCGCTGCCAGTTGCGAACGTTAGAACTATGTGAGGAATGAAACATCAATTCCATCATCCAAACCCCCCTTTTGTCTCCTGATACTAACTATCGTGCTAAGCACGCCAAAGTAGACAAAGCCAATATTCTGAACAAGACTCAACCCTAACCCTAGGCCTTTATTTATAGACTCTTCCTACTTAGCGAACCGGGTATGACAATCCAACCCGACCCGCTTTATGAATAACCACTAATACTAATGGGCCCATAACATTGCCCCCCTCTTGAACTAGCCTTGTCCTCAAGGCTGAAAACTTCCACTTGTGTCGTCTCTAGGGTCCCACGGCACGCGATCCTCTCCCTCTAGATCTTCATCTTCAGCTAACAACATTACCCTGAATTGCTTGTTTGCGCATCGGTGCATAGGATGATATGGTTGATCACACTGGAAGCATAATCCTGTCTCTCTCTTATTGATGTACTCCTGGTGGGACATAGCTCGACTCCTTTTGGACCGGTCATAGGTGCTTGACGATGTGCGTTGACCTCCCACCTCCTTGGAACCATTTTGGGATAGCACACCTCATTTTCCCTCAGCAGGCAATATAATTTTAGAATTTACACTAATGTTCTCCTCGGTTGCTGGACACTGTAGGCCGAAACCACTTAGGATGGTGAATCTGGCATAGTTAGATTAGGAGGAATGTTTCCTCCCCAAGAGTAGTTCCCATTGCCTGTCTGACTTTTGCTTACCACCCCTTCTATCCCAGTCCGCCCTTGTGGTGTGGTCCCCCTAATCAGCTCTCTCTCGATGACTCGAGCGAGAGTCATGGCACGCATAACATCAGTTGGTAAGAAGACGCGCACCTTCTCTCTGATAGTGTTGTTTAGGCTCTTTAAGAAGAAACTCACGTATTGCTTCTCAGACAGGTCAGGTAGCTGTGAAACAATCTCCTCAAAAATTCTAATATGTTCGGTCACAGTCATGAGACCTTATTCTAAGGCTGTCAGGCGCTCAAAGGCTGAAGTGGCTGGGAACTCACTATAGTGCTGTAGCATTTCTTCTTTCAACCTCCCCCATGTCAGATTGGGAGTCCTCCGCCTCAACCACCGAAACCAGTGTCCTGCTGACCCCTCCATGCTCACGAAAATCATCGGGACTTTGTATTCATCTGTCGTCCCCTGGATATCAAAGTACTGCTCAACCCGTGCAATTCATCCTACGGGATCAGTCCCATCAAATCCTGGCAGCTCTATGCGCTTATGGATCCACCTCGTGTTCTCCCCCGAAATCATCCCCCTATTTGGTTCTCCTTCCCAGTGCACTCCACCTCTTAGTTTGTCTTCACCAATGATTTCTATTTTGTTTGGCCTCATGTTTGCCTCTAGTGGTGACCAATGCTCCCATGAAGGTGGTGGGCGGTATGGCTCCTTGCCTGGGTGATGATGAGAGCCCGTTGAACCCTCCCTTTGCTCGTCTCACCTGCCTATTATTGTTGCAGCCAAGTTCCTCATCTCGTACCTCAACTCATCAATAACCCCCAAGCGACGATCCATCTCAACCTTCCACTTAGTAATTGCAGCTACTTCCTCTCGATACAGACTCCGCTCTTCTTCTGCTACCAGCACTTAAATCCTTCTTCTCTCTCCTGCAGATTGAAGTTCCTCTCATATAATCGCCAGAGAGCTTTGCACTTCTATTGCTGATTTCTCTAAGGCCTCCAACCGAGCCTCACTTTTCGTTGTCATCCTTCTAATTTTTTTTGGTGCTACAGTAACTTACTACAGTAAGCTACAGTACCCAATTTTTTTCCCAACTCTCTTGATTTTTTTTTAACCTAGCTACAGTGCGTCTCCTACGCTCGCGCCCGCGTCTAGCGATCTTCCGCTTATGCCCGCTCCCACGCACCACCGCTGGTCACCCTGCTGTCGACGCCGCTGCTGTGTGACCCAACCGACTGCCGATGGGTCGCCGGAACCCTAGCGCCGAAATCGAGCCCTAAATCGGGCCGCCAAGTTCACCGCTTCGATCGCCGTCGCCTGGTGTTGCCTTGCGTCGAGAAGAACGGGCAACGCCTGGAAGAGGCCGAAAAACCACCGAACGACAACGATGGGCTGCCGGGGAGCGTCCGCCGGTGAGGATGAGAGGTGACTGACACTATAAACGAGCTGCTTGCTCGTTTAGCGTCGCTGGTCTCACGGACGCGCCTGGATGCCGCCTAGACGTCGCCTGAACCGGGACGCCACCTAAGGAGAAACGCCGCCGGAGGAAGGGACCGCTGCTCCTTGCTGTCACCGGGGACCAACGACACTGCTAGGAGATGTGCTGCTGCCGCTACCTTCCTCACTTGCGTCAATGAATAGTACCACCGTCCAAAATCGTCTCGAACCACCTCGAATCAATAAACTCCGTCCTAGGGTTTTGATTTACTCCACCTAGGGTTTCCTTTTGTTGGCTTGATGAACGATACTAGATCCGCCGTATAGATGTAATACCGACAACGGAAACTCCTTCCGCCGTTATCCGTCACCGGACCACCGGTTTCCTGGCGATCGATCTGGCAGGTCGGACCAATTGATACGAACTATCGTGTTAAGCACGCCAAAGTAGACAAAGCAAATATTCTAGACAAGACTCAACCCTAACCCTAGGCCCTTATTTATAAACTCTTCTTACTTAGTGGACCGGGTATGACAATCCAACCCGACCCGCTTTATGAATAACCACTAATACTAATGGGCCCGTAACATCTCCCCTCCGCTAATGCTAGTTAAGACGCTACTTGGGAACATTGATAATCATGTGGTGTAGGTCAACCGCATCCTTACTGTCATGCCCCGGTCGGATCAGCCCTAAACTGGTGTCTTATGGTTGTCCGGCGGAACACCAGAGCGTGAACTCCCTAGAGTTTCCGACTAAAATCTCACCCCCAAATCAGAAACCCTAATTCCCCGTTCAAATTTTATCCCCAAATTACAGTTCGCACGAAAACCCTAACCCTAATTTGAAAAATCGAATTGAAACCCTAATTAAAGTCAAACCTTTGATTTTGACCGAGAAAGTCAAAATCCACCTCTGACTAAAATCTCGCCGTGTCGTCGAAACTCGAAATCCAAAATTCGTTCGCCAACATCAGCCCAACGTCAGCATCGAAATCTCGCCGAATTCGATTTCCGCCGATTACTGCCTACGTCAGCGTCGCCTCGCTGACATCACCCGAATTCGCTCCGCTCACAAAATCAAAATCGCGCGCACTGACGTCACGCCGACGTCAGGTGCAAAATCGGATTTCACCGAACGCCTGATTCCTCCGCGTGCGTCGGCGTTGTGTCTGAAACTCTAGCTCGTCCAGACGCGTCCAGAATCCTCTCGTCGTGGAGTTTGTGTCTTCCGGCGAAGCGCACACCAGCGTCGTGGGAGCATCGCGGAGCTGCCGTCGTCACATGTGAAGAAGATGCGCAACCGCATCTTTTGCCTCTCTGTGGGCTGGGCTGCGAGTTTGGACCAGGGTTTGGGCTTGGACTAGACCGGATCGAACCGGGACTGACAATTCTCCCCCGCCCAATTTGGACATCGCCCTCGATGTCTGTCACGGGCGGATCTCTGGCCACCATCGCTCTGATCCTCAAAGCACCTATCCGACACTATTGCGCTCCCATGGCAGTGTGTGGGACTAGCTGTAGTTCGCCAATCCTCACCTCTTCGGTGTGATCTTCAGCTGCCTCAGCTGGTTCTTACATCACGATAGCCATTATTTTCTGTCTTGTGGGGCACTCCCTCAGCCAGTGAGGACCGCCGCACAAGAAGCAACCCTGTGGCTTGTGCTCTACATTCGTCCTTCCTGCATGACGATTTGTCTCCCGTCATCCCGGTGAACCTCTGTCCTGCTGGAACAAGGGTCTACCCTTTTCTGGAACTCTAGCATTTGGTGGTGTCCGTGGGGAGCCACGCTTTGGTGGCGACCGTTGTTTCTTTGGTGGTATTGTTCTGAATTTATGATTATCCACCAAGGACTCGACCACTGCCACCGCCACCCTCCAGTCAAGTGGGGAGTGTCGTCGGACCTCCGCTTTTGCCCATGGCTAAAGGTTCTGGATGAAGAGATACTTCCAGTCACCCTCCGTCATGTCTGGTAGCTCCAGCATCAACGCGGACAACGCCCTGACATACTCCTAGATCGACCCAGTGTGCCTCAGTCGATCTATCTTTCCACGAGCTTGGTCAGACGAATTTCCGGGAAAAAACTACCGTCGCAGTTCCTCACGGAAGGCCTTCCAAGGCCAGCTAGTAGCCTCTGATGTTGAGCTGACTTTGGTTTGCCACCAAAGTTTTGCATCGCCTGTGAGGTATGCAATGCACACCAGCACCCGGTCTTCTTCTGGAACACGGCTAGCGGAGAACAACTGCTCCATGTCCCAGATAAAGTTCTCCACATCTCTAGACGATCGCCCCCCCCCCCCCCCCCCCCCCCCCCCCCCCCCCGAATGTCGCTGGCTCGGGTACTCGTACCTTCGGCTTAGGAGCCTCCTGCTCCGCCGGTGCCACCGCCGATCGCGATACTTGCGTTAGGGTCAAACGTAGTACCGTGATCTCTGCATGCATCTCCTCCTTCATGTGAGCCATCTGCTCTGGTAGATCGATCAGACCCTCTAGAGTCTACTGCAGGAATTCAATCTACAACTTCTGAGTCTGGCTCTACAATCTCTAAGCCTCCACTATACTCTGAAGATTTTCCATCTGGGGAATCATCCTGTTGTCCCCAGCACTAGTCAGACCGAGCACCTGCTCAATCTGTGTGACACAATCACCGTGGTTCGCCATCTCTTCAGGTTCAACCGTCTTCTTGGCTTTACCTTTTTCCTGGTTGGGCCAAACGTCCTCTGACGCCCCTCTGGCTGTGTAGGTGATCTTCTGAAACTTCAAACCTTTCTTTACCTTCGCGGGTGAAGGTGTCGTGTTCGCTGTAACACGTTAACCCTTCAACCTGTGGGTATGGGCCCACAGTCTGCTCTGATACCAATTGTCACGCCCCGGTCAGATCAGCCCTAAACTAGTGCCCTAGGGTTGTCCGGCGGAACACTAGAGCGTGAACTCCCTAGGGTTTCCAGATAAAATCTCACTCCCAAATCAAAAATCCTAATTTTCCGTTCAAATTTAATCCCTATATTACAGTTCGCACGAAAACCCTAACCCTAATTTGGAAAATCGAATCGAAACCCTAATTAAAAGTCAAACCTTTGATTTTGACTGAGAAAGTCAAAATCCACCTCTGACTGAAATCTCGCCATGTCATCGAAACTCAAAATCCAAAATTCGTTCGCCGACGTGTCCAAATCTCGCCGAATTCGATTTCCGTTGATTATCGCCTATGTCAGCGTCGCCTTGCTGACGTCACCCTAATTCGCTCCGCTCGCAAAATCGAAACCGCGCGCTGACGTCACACCGACGTCAACTGCAAAATCGGATTTCACAGAACACCCAATTCCTCCGCGTTCGTCAGCCTTGTCGTCTGAAGCTCTAGCTCATCCAGACGCGTCTGGAATCCTCTAGTCGCTAGAGTCCGTGTCTTCCGACGAAGCGCATGCCAGCATCGTGTGCGAGCATCGCGGAGCTGCCGTCGTCACGTGTGAAGAAGATGCGCAGCCGCATCTTTTGCCTCTTCGTGGGCTGGGCTGCGAGTTTGGACTAGGGTTTGGGCTTGGGCTGGACCGGATTGAACCGGGCCTAACACTTACAGTCTTCAAGGAATGCCAACCAAATTCTTGCACTACCACCAACATAAGAGAACACTACCAGCTGACCACTGACCTAGTCATCCAAATCAATCTATCTTTGCGCCCTATAGTGCCCCCAATCGAGTCTTGTATAGGCTAGAGCCAAATCTCTTCAATGCAACTGCAATTAGATTAAATGGGATTGAGTTGAGACCAAGCGAAGACACACCAATCTTGAATCGCATCACCAGTCGGGTGGGTGATCCTACCAATCAAGTCATGCAAGTACACAACTGCCCTGACACAAAGCCACATCATGCCTGTCCAATATGCAGTCAAGTGTGGTTCATGGCTGCATCCACAATCTGAATGCATGCACAAACTCATGGGTGAATGTGTCATCCACGCCCCTCGCATGGCCTAACCAACCATGCTTAGCCCACATGAACCCCTGCACCCTCATGCCTAATCGGTGGAGATGCACGGTTCTCACTTACACCCATCATCAATGTCCCTTGCAATGACATAAATTGTCAAACACTCACAAGTCGTGACATTCTCTCCTGCACAAGCACAAGACAAGGTCACGCGACCGTCTTACTATGACCTTGGAGCGCCACTCAACAATGGAGATGGGTCCTACATGTTCTATGTCCTATTGTGACCTCGAAGCACCACTTATTGAGGGAGTCTGAGTTTTTTGTCCCACTATGACATCTTAAGGAGGGAGTCGGATTTGTTTTGAACAATTGCCCCACATCCACCCGAAAGACCCCTCTAAACAGGGGAGTCAAATAGCTGGCCTACTTCTACCTCAAGCCCCTACTCGATGTGGGAGCTAGGTAGGCATCACCAACCATTGCCATGAGCTTTCCCTCCTGCACATCATATACGGACCAAATGAAACAGGCATCTTGGAGAGCTCACCTAGAGCGCTAGGGACAATAACCTGCAAGCTCAGCCTCAATCATAACTCCTCCAGAGTCCCTTCCCACAAAACTGGAATTGCTGCTACCTCATCATTTGGACCACATGAACTCTACTTCAACACAACACACTCTAGTCAGCTCGACGATTCAATGAGTGTTGGCCACACCTCAAATGCTTCCTAAATTGTGTTGCACCAACACAGCTCAGCATACGCCCACAGTTGCTTGCAGCTTAGTGATAAAATGGTAGAGGCAATCAAGCTCGCCAATTTCAACTACCTCTAGCGTTAGAGAAGAGTACTTCGTTGCATACCTACTACCTAGTATGTCTCAACTTCATAAAAGCATCTCACACCATCGAGCTGGCATTACTTCATTCTGGCATTACTTCGAATGAAGTGCTAGCAATTCTATTGCGAATGGCCACCACTCTGGCAAAAGAGACCATGTGCAAATGGCCACCAATATGTTGTGCCCATGTCCAATCCATGCTCGACTGCAGCCCATGCCAACATCCACCAGCTGAGAACATGAGCACACCTGCAAGGTGATGCATCACCTTGGCCCCTCATTTGGCCTAGACTATTGTGCTCAACCCACATGCACTGGCATGGTCCTATGCCTACTCTTGCTCAATCAATTGGATGTGTGGTTTCTCACCTGCGCACAGAAAAATGACTATCCAATGCAACTTGGTCCATGTGGATCCAAGCAGGGGTATACAACAGGATCACACAGGGTACGTCTCTATGGCATAACACTTACCATCTAGGATACTATGCAGAATGTGTTATGTCTATGATGGAAACACCACCCTATCCTATATAGGATAGATCTAAATCCTATTATTGACTTGCTAAGTATCATTTACATAAATTTTCATATCTTCCATCAACCTTCATGGAACTTTATCCAAAGTTGTCAGAACCGAAATCCTACTAAGAAACAGCTGAGGCTCTATAAGATCGGGTAGTAGGATCAAATCATAGATCATAAGATCCTACAACTATAATAAATAATTACATTTTATACATCATTATTATGTTACATCTTAAAGTATAAAGATATATACTAATATAACAATTCAAATGCAACATCACATTCAAGAAGTGATTATAAAAGAGAAATATAATTTTAAAAATGTAAATAGTAAAGACATTATCCTTTTAAGAATTAAAATGCATAATTGTCCAAAATCACATCCAAAGCAAGGTTTGAAAAACTAATCCAAACTGATGTACTGGTCAGCCTCGAAATAGCATGCTATTTGCTATATAAAAATTGACTATACCAACACAATGCTATAATAAAACATGACTCATACGATGCTATAATAAAACATGATTCATCTCAGAACGGTACAAACAAAAAATTTTAGCCAATTCAGACCACACCCAAAATTTCAAACATTGAATCCTCGAGTATAAATTGAACATTACACAGTAAGTATAAATAAAAGAAAACTAGGATAAGTTTCGAATAGGTTCAACATCAAAATCTTTGTTAATATCTTCATTCTCCTTGTCTATCTTATCCTCATAGTCTATCCAAATTTAAATGAATTTTTTTTAACTCCCAAGTCTTTTAAAGGATTTACATATTTATTTTCTTCAAAATCAACATTTGTTTCTATGTTGAGATCACTAAATTACATCTCTTAGATCTCTAAAACTCACTGCCTTCATTTGTGAGAATATTAAGTCAATCATTTTTTATTGAACTAGATTGTTTATCATCATAATCAATTCATTGCCAGAAGAGAGTTCATCAAAGTAGCCTCTCTTAGTCTCTTAATATTATTCTCTTAAATTGATTTTAAGTGCATCACAAAGACCACTTCTTGCTTTGATATAATCAATTTCTTCTTTTGGTATGAACATACAAAATTGCACATTAGATTAATAATAAAATCTAAATTATTTACAAACAAAAAGACAATAAAGTAAATTTATTGCTCAATAGTCAATACTAATTTATTAACAATTTACTCCACTTGCATTCACATCTAGAAGAGCTACATATTAAACATAAGATTTGAATGATAAATCCCACCATCTTTCCAAAATTGCAACTTCAATACCAAATAATCACGTCCTTAAAATTTTCAAGTTGCAAATCATCTTCTTTCATAAGGAAGCATTCTTTCCAGACAATTATATATTCTCTTTTTACTTTAGTTTTTAGTTTAAAATTTAGACTATAATGAAATTAGGATGTACAATTATACGACCCCTATTATTTGAATCTTCAATTTTATTATATTCCAAAATTCAAATTAGATGTTTAAACAGGATTATATAATTGTAATGATCCCTTCTATTAAGAAAGAAAGATAATTGATTTGCAACTTAAAGATTTCAAGGATGCAAAAAATATTGTTCAAAAGTGAAGCAACTATATTGGCAAGAGAGGCACAACTTAAAACAAAATGGTGGGCTTATTATGGCAATGATTGTGCAAAGTTAAAAAGATTTGTCATTCAAATCTAAAGTTTGATATGTAGCTCTTCTCAATGTGAGAGCTTGAAGTACATTTAAAATGGTTAGTAAATTAGTATGGACTATTGAGCAATATATTTATTCTTTTTTGTTTATAAATAATTTGGATTTTATTATTCATTTAATGGGTAACTTTGCAGTTTCACACCAACAAAAGAAATTAATTACATCAAAGAAAAATGAATGACTTTGTCTTTGTGGCACAATATAAATTGAAAATTCAAGTTAAGAACGACATTCAAAGAGGCTACTTTTGATTAGCTCCCTTCTAAAGATAAATGGATAATGGAGCTAGAAGATAGACAATCCAGTTCAAAAATAAATGAGTGGTTTGATACTCTAATAGATGGAGACAATAAGTTAAGACTTACACTTTGTTTCCTTGGAGGAAAGGAAACATAGAGAAGAAAAAGTTGAAGAGAAAGAAAAGAATGTCCGTGTGCATGTGTAGTGAGCAAGAAATCACCAACCGCGTGGGAGCAACGAGTTTGGCAGGGCGAACCAGTAGCATGGGAGCAGGGAGGCGACAACGGCATGCGCGAGCTCGGCCGCAATGAGCTTGGCAAGGAGGCAATGACCTCAGTAGGGAGTAGTGCGCTTAGCGAGGAGCAGTGAGCTTTGCAAGGAGGCAATGGTGGCAAGCGCAAGCTCGGCAAGGATGAGTGGCAGCAGGCGAGAGCTCGACACGAGCGTCGGGAGGCGGACACAAGCTCAACACGAGACAGGTGAGCTCGGCGAAAGGCAGGAGGTAGATGAGTTCACCGGCCCAAGGAGGAGGAGGAGGGCGACGCTGGTGAGGAGGGAGGGTAAAGAGGTGGGGCGGGGGCAAGGAAGAAGGGAGAAAAAGCTGCATGTGAGTTTTTTTCTATTTTCCACCCGAT
>JANTFE010009648.1:34730-45323 GCA_027562315.1 Costus pulverulentus
CACCCCTTCATTTTTTTTTTTTGTCCAAGGATTCCTTTTCTCCTAGTTTTCTATCCAAGGAAACTAGCCCTTAGAGATCAAGAGGAGCTAAATCTTGAAATGGAAACAAATATCAATTTTGAAAAACAAAAATGAGCAAGTAGATCCTTTAAAAAACAGAGTTAAATGATAAATATTTAAATTTGTATTAAGTATACGAGGACAAGATAGACAAGGGTGATGAAGATATTAACAAAGATTTTTTATGTTCAAACTATAGAAAACTTATTATAGTTTTTGTTTATGTGATGTTCATTTTATACATTGGATGAATTGGGGGTGACCATACATCTCAACTCTCAAAAAGTCCATTTTTATTCTTTACATTTTATAACTTATATATTTATTTTATGATCACTTATTGAATGTAACATTGTATTTTGAAATCATTATCTTAGTCCATGTGTTTATACTCTAAGATATAGCACAACAGTAATGTATAAAATATTGTTGTCTATTATAGATGTAGATTTTAATCCAACGGATCCTAAAAAGCCCCTACCATTTCAAAATAGAATCTTGATCCTAATAACTTAATATTTCAAAAAGAGAACAAACAATGATATCAATGCTTATCACAAGTGAGAAGGAGGCCACAATCAACTCTTGAAAAAGCTAATGCCAATAAAGAATTATTTCCACCTTTTTCATTTCAAATTTACTTTCCTAGGATGATATTTCAAAAAGCAAAAAAGAATTGACAATGATGGTCATCATACATTGAAGCTAAACTCAATTATGGCCTATGAGACAAGATAAGATAGCACTTACATCTGTTGGATGCAAGGAATCAAAACAGAGAAGGCGTACCAATATATATATACAAACTGGTACGTAAGACAATAGACTGGTAGACTGATAGAGACTAATATCTTAAAACTTAGTTGAATGTCTAATACCACTTATTAATAACTAAGTACACAATTATCTCAAGAATACATAAAAAACAAATAAATGAAAATATCAATTAAATTAATTGATCATTGTAAGAAGTATGGAAATGAAGGGAAACTTGGACATCATTTTCTAAAAGAGTACCAAAAAGTACCACTGCTTCTTATTTACAAAATTGAAGATTAATACTTTATAGTGAATAAAATGTACCTGGATACGCCTTCTAAAGATGGCACTTTCATGAAATCCAACTGCCTTTAGGAAATGCTCAACTCGGTCTAGATTCACCTATAGATAATAATTCAAGGATTTACCCTTTTTTGTTACACCAACACAAAAATGCATTAAAAAGCAATTTATAGGATCAGTAAGAATGATTGGTTTTAAAATTTAAATAAAATAGAAGTGACAATAAGATGCAAATGAAGTTAAAGAATTGTCAATAGATTCCAAGAAGTTTCCCTCCCGTAAAAGGAAAACAGAAGACTTTAAATGTTGATGTAATTGGGGTTAGCAATACATTATTGTCTTTGAGTCTTGTTTTAATGGGGCTAACTAAGTTTTATTCACTGTCATGGGGAATAGATGGTTGCTAGGTTTGTAGAAGGGATCTCAGTTTCAGAATGAAGTCTCCCAAATCTCTTTTCTTCTCTTCTCTCTCACACACAGGTCTTGATGCAATAGCATTGTTCCCAAGGCCACAAGGAACAATCAATCTAATATTGATCGAGACCTATACCGAACGATGTGCCGGTTTGTACCGAGCCACTCCGTCGCTACATTCCTTGCGCCCTTCCGCCAGTGAAAGAAACTTCGAACGATGCTTCCTCCGCGAAGCAGGAAACAGTACCACCAGCATACCACTCGATACCAATCAATACATACCGGTTCGGTGACTCAATCTTGCGAGTCGCCAGTCCGGTTTCCAATCCTTGGACCTGAGATAACATGGCATGCAAAAATTTTATTTTATCCCAAATTTTATATGTAATTTTATGAGAAATTTTGATCTAGTAGTATAAGGGCCGTTAAATAGGCTAATTATTTCATATTATCACCATTTGACTATCGGTAATAAAGCAACAGTACTGAATTTTTTTAGCCCTTTAGTGTGCAGGATTGTGCTCCTTCTACCCTGGCGCTTATGCCGTTTATCCCTCTCCCCTTCATCTGCTCTATTTTTTCCCTGGCTGGAGCGTAGTATACCTCTTGTTTAGCTTCTTAGTATCCCCACGTCTTCTTCTATCCCCCTAGCTTCTACTAATCCTATCCCCAACATCATTATTACAAATTGTATGTTGATTTACTCTGTAGGAATAAAAGAGTATAATAAAGTTCAGTATGTTCTCATTCACATAAGCCTCAAACCATTCCATAAAAACTAAAAGAAATTTCATATTTGTTCATCTAGTCCTTTTCACATAATGAGGAAACTAGGCACAAATGGTTATGTTCTTTATTTGCAACATATTTAACTATTAGCCTAGCTTTTACATAAGGATTTACCACCTTAGTGAAAACACTTGAACATCCTTAGTTGCTTATTTTTTCTATATATTATATTTCTTGTACCACTCTCATACCAACACTCCTTCAGGATCACCATCGGAACAATTAGTTCAAAGAATAGTGGAAATATAGACAATCCTATCACCACATGGTACCTCAGGCCCAGGTAATACACACGTTTTGAATTCAGTGCGTGCCCAAATAATATCTTGATCCTAAAGAACAACAACAATAGGCATCTGCATCATCCTCTGATCAAATTCACCCAAGTATAAATGATATCTTCGTACAAATGTTCATCATTGTTGTTCAAATTATGGACTAGTTGAACTCATCATATTTGAGTTTTGCTTGTTTAATGGAACAGAAAGATGTAGCTAGGATTAGTACGGGGTGATTTTCATTAGGTTTTCTGTTAATGAAGTTTACTAAGTTTTATGCAGTGTGCAATTGCCAGGCTAGCATTTAAGGTGTTTAAAGCCTCTAAACATATAGCGTAAGTGATTGAGAACGAGATATCGGTTTTTGAATGAATTAAGTCTCCAAAATCTCTCACCTCTCACTTTATGTTGCACTGATTACTCTAGGCGACTGAAACTGTGAGTTATATTCTAAATTTAAAAGGTAGGAAAATAAGAAACAAAATTAATTGCAAACCTGAAATGAGTTGGTTAAATAACCACCCATTGCAGTAAATTCCTTCTTGTAAACCGTCATCAGAAGATCAATTGCTCCCTATATTGCAAGATGAAAGGAAAGACATCAATGTGATGTAAACAATAAGCATTACTAATTTAAGATAATATGAAATCCAAAATATAAAGTGTAATTAGATCAAGAGGTTGTTCCTCTGAAATCGGTATCTGAAAAGAAGCTGTGTAAGTTCAAATGCATTACGACATAATAAGAAATAAGATAACAGCAAATCAGACCTCTGAAATTTCTAGAGAAGGTACGTGTGGAAGAAAGTCATTTCCAACAAATAAACAAATGAAAACAAAGTCATCAATCAAACAGTCCAAGTCAATCTTCATCTTTGCACCAAATATTCTGAAGTCATGCTGCAAGTAGTCTCTCAGAACCCATATGTTGAGAAACTGCCCAAAAAGAAAATCTTTAAGCTACATACTCCATAGAAAAACTGAAGGAAAAAAAGTCAAACAGAATAACACATGAAATTCCAGATGGACTATTTTGAGGAGGCACAGGCCTGTAGATCAAAGAGGACACCAATGACCTTTTAACTTCTCTGTTGCTACTTACATTCACTAAATCTTCATATGCACACTTCTATTATATAATGGAAAGAGCTACCAGAATTATCATGCTGGTATAAATTCAGAAGGTTTAAAATGAAATATAATAGCAACTCAATATACTTTTTCCTTCAATGGATGAATGACTAGAGCAAACCTAAATCAAATAAGATAAAAAAATTGTAGATAAAATTAATTGTAAGGAAACAGGCCAGCAGATATGAAGGACCTCAATTGTTTTTTAACTTTCTATTCTTGGTCAGCTTCATTTTACTTTCATATGCATAATTTTGTTATAAGCTGTTTTGGAAAGAGAGCCCAGTCAAATTCACTTTATTTTCATATGCATTCTTCTGTTTTATGCTATTTAATGGAAATAGTACCTAGAAAGATTTAAGCCCTCGCATATGAAAGAAATTATGTTCACTGAAAATCTAACAGCTTTTCATCATCACTTTTGTGCAAAGTCTAATAGTATTAAACAAGGTTTGAAAACTTAGTTCAAGATATAGTACTAATCCATGCTCCATGCTTGTACTAGTTCATACTGGATAGAACCAAATACAACGGAGAAGAAAGAAAGAAATAAAGGAAGAAGAAGTGGTACGTATCGGTACACCACTCATTGTTCCACCTTTGCTTGCTGCTTCTTCACTTCTTCCCTTCACAATGAGTGGTGTACCAGTAAATACCTATTCTTCTTCTCTTAAGCGAGTGGCACACCAGTAACAGTAGCGAGCAAAAGAAGAGAAGTGAAGAAGTGAAGTGAAGAAGTGAAGTGAAGAAGCGACAAGCAAAGGTTGAGCAACAAGTGGTGTGTCGGTCTTGATAAAGAAGAAAAAGTAGTGAAGAAGAAGGCAGCAACAAGGTTATCAGGATTGCGATCCTACCTAGGAATGATAGAGGCTCCATAGGATCGGATCGTAAGATCCTACAATTATAATATAATAATAATAATATTTTATAAATTATGTGCATATATTATAGTAATAAATTTATTAGTATGCCGAGGAAGCATAAGGAACATAGAAAGTATGTTAATTGAATAATTGATAGCAGACAAGGAAATAATCTCAGGAACGAGGGAATAACCTATGTTCGGTGACAACGAAGCATAAGAAGCATAAAGAATAATCTATGTTAATTGATGCTGGTCCGAGTGTATTAGGAATTTATTAGTATGCTACTATGCTGAAAAAGCATAAGGAAGAGGAAATAACCTAGCAGAGCTGACAGCGATGAAGCTCAGCTCGGCCATAACGATCTCTCTTCCCGACGACGTAGACCTCTCTTCCTGGAGACGGCGAGGCTGGCGACGATGCTTGGCGGCGCAGACCTCTCTTCCTAGCGACACAGAAGTTGGCGACGAAGCTTCCTGGCGACGACGAAGTTTCCTGGCAGCGATGAAGCAAAACTTGGCGGCAACGATGCGAGCGGTGAGGAAACGATCTTTCACGGCAAAAGCGGCAGCAACAAAAAGGTATGTGGTGGTGGCAACAACAAAAGATATCTTACCTTTTCTATTTCGAATCTTTCGATGGAAGGCGAAGCAAACGAAGACGAAGCATCATCTTCGTTACAGTGAGTTAACCCGGTTAACTCGGTCAAACTCGTTCGAGTCAACCAATTCCACTAGTTGACTCATGATTTTAACTGAGTCAACCCTAAAAAATATTTCTATCGCCGAGTTGGCTCGCTAATCCGCAGCCAACTCATAAACTTGTTGACTCGAATGAGTCAACTAGCGATTTTGATAAGCTTAGGCGGCAAGCAAAGCCAAAACGATGAGTAGTGTACCGATAAGTACCTCTTCTTCTTCTTAAGTGTCGAAGCGCAACCAATGGCATACTAGACTTCTTCTTCTCGCTCGAATCTACTACAAGTCTATGTACAATACCTATACTACCTAATACATATGTATCAGTACAAATCGGCCCAGGACAAACTGATTTTCAAACCTTTTTATTAACTATTAAGTAATGAGGCTCTAAAATGTTTAATCAAAATTCTATTTGTTTTAGGGTACTTATTCCTACTTTTGAGTATCATTTGTGTAGTTAAAGTTATAACATCCCTTTTATGTAATTTGCAAGAAATCAAGGGATCTGAATTGGGTTAGAATGATCAGGGGAGGCGATATTTCAGTTGATAATGGTACAAGAGAGAAGTGGACAATTAGTTTAAGGTAGTGATTTACCTCAGCTTCTCTTTTCATGGTGTCAAAGGATATAAATACCATGATCCCCTTCTTCTACTGTTCGACTTGCTTCCTATTCCATTTGTTTCCTACACTGTATCCATTAGTGCATAGTAGTTGATTGATTGACTTTATTGTGTTATCATGATAATAAAGAATATTGCAAATATTATGTATCTGTTGACGTATGTTTCATGAATAAAGAATTGACGTTATATGTATGATTTTGAGAGATAGGCATGCTTGATGTATTGAGATGTATTTTGAGTTTGGATATTATTTGGGCTACATGACTATTCATCGTTAGACTATATTAAGATGTATTGTGAGTCATATGACTATAGCTACCAACTATCATAAAAGGATATTGTTTTGATATCAAAAAGTGTCATCGCTATATTATATGTTTGACAACCAAATGCTAGTTGAAAGATCATTGGGCTGCCAAAGAATAGTCATTCCATTGTATGAGACTATAAGCTATTAGTGGGATTGCTCTTCCAAGAGTGTGACTCAAGACGTGAGAATATAAGTATTGCTGCTTGATGATTTCATGGATATGATAGGGCTTAACTTTTTGATGTGGCTGCACAGCAAGTTGCTTACTTTTCAACATCATATTGCTTTTAAATCCCTACTTAGCTACTCTTAGCAAACTCCATTATTTTGCCTCTAGGTTCAAATTCAACCCTGACTAGCAAGGAATAGATGGCACGAAATAGCCACCCTTGGGACTTATGGTAACATGAGTAGAATGATGCTGAAGTGTATAGTTCTTTTAATTGGTTAAATGTAGAAGTTTCTAGTTTAACTGGGATGGGGTGGTATTTCCTTATGAACTGTTGGGATATGTTAAATGTTAGTATTACTATTTGATTCTAGTTGTGAGTATATTTTGGATTTTTGTTGTTGTCGGTTGATCAGATTTGGTTTGCAAAGTTCTAATATGAATTGCTGTAACTTTTGTCAGGTTTGATGTAATTGATGTTATTTGTTGCTGACTTGTATTTAGAGGTGGTGGAATACTTGGTACAGGTTATGTTAGGTTAATATGATAATTGCCACTCCCTAACGGGTGGTTTATTGATTGGGGCATGACATTTCTGCTCATGCTCATAGTACCTGTATTACAGGAACATTAGCTAGCACATCTGCACAAATAGAATCCAGGTTATGTGACAAAATAAATGAATAACTAAACAATAAAGAACCACCAGAATGACATTGATCCAATTCTAGGGACATGTACACGGCCACAAGTGTTGCATGAACGAAGTTAAGAATGAACCTGGAACTTCTTTCTAGGGACGTGATAATCATTTTCATGATTCATCTCCTTCCCTTCTTTTCCTTCACTTGACAACTTGATTTTGGTTCCAGATTTTGAGTTTCTTTCATCACGCTTTGCAACTCGAACATCCTTCAAAACAAAATTCAATCAGCATATGACAAGAATCGAAGATAACTCAGTATAAAGTCATATAAAGTTTGCAATTGCAAGGGCAAACCTCTCTTAGAATAGAAAAATGTATTTCATGTGTTGCGAGAGCAAGCATGATCAAGTCGGCATCCTAGAACAAACATCATATCAAGCTAATAAAGCATGCTTGCCAAAGAGGGAAAAAAGGACCAACATATGACTGGTGGAATATAGGAATGATGTACCAAACCATACAAACAATGCCTTGTGTTTGGATCATATCCAGGAAGATTGCGCTGTGTTCGAATATACAAGGCAATTTTGTGCTCGCCCTCGCCTGGGACACTAGCATCAGACAGAATGACCTATGGAGAAAACTGATATTCAAATAGTTCTTTTTTCATAGCATATACAATCTAAGGGAATTATTCAATCTTTACCTTAACACTCCGCCATCCAGGATCTTTGTTCAGTCTTAGGCAAACATAATACCTAAGAGCAGCTGACAATGAAGCCATGAACTCAGTTCCAGGGGTGATAACATTCGAATCCATTTGGCTCGCATGTACCGGTTGGTTTAATTTCTCAAGTTGCGACTCATACTCATCTTTTAATTTCTGTGCTTCTGCTGCCTGCAAAATAACTTTTAGCCATCTGGAAACGAGAGAGAGATAGTTTAGATTATTCAAACTTCAAAACAAACTCACTGCATCTGCTGCATCTTTGGCCGCCCTGAACCGCCTCGCTCGCTGTTGATTCATCTTTGCTCTTGGCGCCACTCCATCTAAGAAAATCAGGCGAACAATAACAATTGCACATACAGGCTACAGCGCAAAGGGATTTGAGTTCGTCCGAAAATTCATTATTTGGGATCTCAGCTCACCAATTGCCAAGTACAGGAGTTTCCTGGGACGAATCAAGGAGAATATGTGATCGACGTATGCGAACACTGCTCTGAAAACCTCATCATACGACTTGGGAGCAACCTAAAAGAACAAACTTGCAAAAAATAACCAACGTTATCAATATTCAGGAAACGCATGCCATAACTGAGATGCCGTACCCGGTCTTCTGGATGGAAGCAAGGATGAACAATGCCGTTCATGTCCAGGTAAAGGTTGTCAAACTCCACGCCGTTAGGATTTGGTTTGGAGGTGTCGGGCGGGACCTCGACGCCATTGACGATAATGGGACCTTCTTCGTGGACCTGAACCACCGAAAGGGGGTACCGATCGACCAGCCACCGGTAGAACGACGGAATGCCCATCGAAAATCAAAATCCTGGCGTTCTTCCGAAGATTAGGATTCGAAGTTAGGGTTTTAAGGTTGTGCTTGGAGTTGTGAGGCGCGCTCGAGGGTTTTAGAGACATACGTTTACATTTGTGGAAGGAAGGCTGCGACCGCGGGCCGTAAAGTGTAGTCGGTTCAACCTGAATCGAATCGAATGGATTTCGCCAATTTAATTTATTTTTTTATAATTTTTTTTAAATTAAAAATCGAATCAAATAATATTAAAATTGAATTGATCTAATCTCTTGTAAAATTTTTCAAACTGAAATCAAACTAAACGGTGTTAAAACTAAATTAAACTCAATCGACAATGTCGGGTTCGATTCATTTTAATTCAAACTGATTAAAATTGAATTTTTACAGATTTTACACATCTGCTTTCTGTTTAAATTTTAGTACTCTAATAATCATAGAAATAGTGAACCGGCCTAAATTTTGGGCCCTAATCGGCCCTAATCGAATTGAATTACCATAAAATCTAACATAACTGACTATTTTGGGTCAGTTCGTTTGATTTATCGGGTTGAACCAATTAATAGACAGGCCTACTGCGGGGCGGTGACTCTAATGGGCTATGCGGGCAAGCCCGCTTCAAAATAAATGGCTAGGCTAGACCCTAATCATCCATTCACAAATCCTAAAGTTGAAAGGTGGAGGTGTGAATCGACGCATTCCACCTCCATTTCTCCTTTATCTATAGTTGTCACCATAGTTCATTACCTGTTGCTCCTTTTAACCCTAGTTAGGGTTTAATCTCATTTCCACCTAAAAACCTAATAATGTGCCCTTTCTTTCATGCTAAAATCTTATTGCGTATCTATCACACCCTTAGATGATGGTAATTCAATTAAGAAAAATAGATAAATAAAATTAATACTATAAATTAATTCAATTAAGAAATATCGAGAGTCTCTATCAGACACAATATCAACAGGCACTCCATGTAGTCTGACTATCTCATCAATATACAATCTAGCCAGTCTCTCTAAAGGATAATTCATCTTGATCGGAAGAAAATGGGCTGATTTAGTGAGTCTATCAACAATCACCCAAATAGCATCATGACCCAATCTGGTTCTGGGCAAACCACACACAAAGTCCATACTGATGCATTCCCACTTCCACTCAGGAATAGGAAGAGGCTGCAACAAACCACCAGGCTTCTGGTGTTCAGCCTTTACCGTCTGACAGGTTAAACACCTAGAGACAAAATCAAATACCTCTTTCTTCATACCCGGCTACCAAAAACTTTTCTTGAGATCCTGATACATCTTAGTCACACCAGGATGTAGAGAATATTTGGAGTTATGGCTGTCCTCCAATATTTCTTTCCTCAAGCTCGGTTCCTCAGGGACACACACCCTTCCACGAAACCGAAGAACACCATCATCAGACAAGCTAAAATCCTGAACTGCGCCTGTAACCAAACTATCCCTAATCTGAATTAATTTCGGATCCACAGATTGCTGATCTCTGATCTTCTGCAACAAAGCAGACTGTACTCTAAGGAAAGCCACATAACCCGACTGAACTTTAGGAGAAACACTGATCCTGAGATCTCTGAACTCCTGCAGTAACTGCCACTCACTGACCCGTAATGCAGCTACTGAAGTAACTGGATGTCTGCTCAGTGCATCCGCCACTACATTGGCCTTCCCAGCCTGATACTGAATAGAGAAGTCATAGTCTTTGATCAACTCCATCCATCTTCTCTGTCTTATGTTCAACTCCTTCTGAGTGAAGATGTACTTGAGACTCTGGTGATTAGTGAACAGATCAAACTCCTGACCCAACAAATAGTGACGCCATATTTTCATAGCAAAGACTACGGCCGCCAACTCTAAGTCATGAGTAGGGTAGTTCAATTCATACTCCTTCAATTGTCTCGAAGCATAGGCTACCACAGAACCCTTCTGCATCAAGACACAACCCAACCCTTTGCCTGAAGCATCCGTATAAACAGTAAACTTTTCCCCATCACTAGGAAT
>JANTFE010009651.1:6388-19780 GCA_027562315.1 Costus pulverulentus
TTAATCACTCTGAAACATGAATTTGTACATGAACTCTATTAATAATCATTCTAACTTGGAAACCAAAACTACCAACATGTAGAACATAACCCTAAACCTAGAGAACCAATCTCAGATCATATGAACCGAACCTAAAACCCACTGAACCGGACAGAATTGCACTGAACCGACCAAATTCACCCTGAACCAAGTTAAACCGAGACTTCTAACTTAAATTACACAAAATATAAAACTCATCTAAAGTAATACAAATTATCATTAGATAGGCAATTTCATTATCTTTCCAACGGCTACCTGAACCGGCCCGGATTCGACCGAATCGGGGTCGAACCGGTCTAGATTCAATTAATGACCCAACTGGAATTGAACCGCTCGGTCCGGTTCAATTCGATTTCAAAACTCAGCGACCGGTTTATTTATAAATAAACCGCCGCCCAAACCAAATTTCGGACCGAACCGACGATCGCCCGCCCCGCCCGAACGCCGACGCGCAAGGCCGCCGGACCTACGTCCGCAGCTTACGCCGGCGAGCTCGCGAAGCCGCGTCGAACGTCCGTTCGCCGCGAAACTTCGCCAGTAGACTCCGGACGACGAGGCGGGGCTCTACGACCAGCTTCGGTGAGGTTTCGACCCACGGTCGAAGCTTCCGAAGCGACAGCAGGTATCGACGGTGGCGCCGCCACCGTCGATACACAAAACATACCCAAACGTAAACGGAACTTCACTAAAACTTCACAGAAGCTTACATACCTTGCTACGACGATGTATCGTAGCTCAGAACACCGAGATCGCCGTCGATGAAGGCGCTGGATGGCTGGAACACGAGGCGGCGCCGCTCGAACTCCGGCGACGAGTTTGAGCACGATTTCTCCCTCCTGGCGGCGCTTTGAGGCTTGAAGACAGGCTAGGGTTCGAAACTCCTCGAATCGAGCAAAAGCCCTCTAATATAGAGGTAAAACGCGTTCCCTACGGCGACAACGCGACGGCGACCAAATCGCCGAAAAAATCGGGGAAGACGACGAGTTCACTCGTCGCCCCAATTTAAATTTAAATTTAATATAAAATGAATGAATCCAATATTATATTAGAAATGCAAATTGGTTCCGTGGTTAGACGGTGACGATTCGTTACGCGCGGCGCGGGTTCGATTCCCCGCGAGCGCAAACGTTGATTTTTATGTAAAACTAAATTTTCAAACCTTTTAAAAATTCCAAAAAAATATAGAAAAAAAATCATAAAAATTCCTAAATAATTTCTAAATTTCTAAAATTAAATTTTTTTTTTAAAAAAATTAAGGTTATAACATTAACTACTATGCAGATTCCGTTGCTATTTTGCACACAGGGCAGAAAGTATCAGGACACAACGGTAAGCTACAGTGCACGTTCAGAAATTTTGAACTAAATAGAAATTACAGCAATGTTCATAGCGAACCTAGCTTTGACAAACAAGTAGTAAAACCGCAATAGCAGATCTAGACCTATACCGAAGGTTTCACAAACAATTCCAATGCAAGTGCGTGATGACACCGAAATTCATCGTGATTTCTATGCCATTTTATTGATATTTATGTGTCATATTCATAGACTTTGCTTATTTTTATGCCATAATTTATCAATGTTTGCTGAATCTACACGCTTTTCTATTTTTGATTATTTTCAGGCAAAAAGGCATGTTTTTCAGTCTATTTCGAGCAATCCAAGTGTATAATTGAATTCACAACATCAAAGGAGGATCACACATCAAATTTCAAGAAATTTGGAGCGGAGCTTTAGAGCAAATTATGGCACCACCAACAAATTCCTTACGGTACCGTAATTTGGATTTTTACCGGGCAGAGAATCGATGAACGTTACGGCACTACCGTAAATATCTTTACGGTGCCGTAATGAATGGGCATTTTTGGACAGAGACTTTGAGACCCTTATGGCACTACCGTAATCATCTTTATGGCACCGTAATTTGAGTCAATTTTCCACCCGAGAGATTGTTCACATTACGGCACTACCATAAGATTCATTACGGCCGTAATTGTGATTCTGCTTGCGATTTTCCCGGTCAACTCCAAAACCCGATTTTTGCGATGTTGATTGCGGATGATCCAGGCCCTTATATTCGAAGCTATAAGAAGGAGAAAGGGAGCCATCACTAAGACAAAGACATGCACACCAAAAGCCCTAATTTTCGTTCACCACGGAGAGAGAAATCGCCTCACACGCCGCCGCACTAGGTTTTGCCGCCGGGAAGCGTACAGTGCATCTCCGGCTGTGAAATTTGAGTGGAAGTTATGTATAGAGGGGGAGAAGGAGCACCTAAAGTTTCAACATGAACGGAGATCAGACAGAGGAGAAATCATCAGAAAACCGAGCACTACCGCTGTTCGCCCAGATTACAGCCGTAAACTTCTTTACGGCCGTCCCGTAATTTTCACTCCTCCTCTGTTTCGATTTTCTACATCATGATTCATTGTAATCTTCCCTCTATGATAGCTTAAACCTCTTTTGGTACATGGGGGAAGTAATTCACTTGAGTTTTAATGACTAGATGACTATCTTTTCTATTATTTCATCTCGTTTAATCTTAGCATGATGATTTTACTCATGTGATGTTTTGTTCTTAGACTCTCCTTAGATCTATATTATTATTTATGTTTTAGAATTTTCGCTATTGACTGAAAAGTAATTGCTTGAGAATTTGGAACCCTAGAATTGCATGATAGGAACTTCTTTTAGGTTAGTTCTTATTTATTTGATTCTAGTAAGCTAACTGCCATGATAATAATATAAATCTAGGATTGAGTCTAAGCTTTCAAACGTGGAGATCTTGTGCGAAAGCAAAGATCGGAACGTTAGAGAACTTTGAGTAAAACTAGTGTTGAGATTCGGATGCACGAAAGCGATCCTTGAAATTCTACTAGAGACTATCGACTTAGAACTCGGATGCATGAAAGTGATTTTTGAGTTCTCAGTTTGATGATTTACTTATCATTAGCATTGGGACGACTTTTGCGCGAGAGCGAAGATTTATCCCTACATGGTTGTCTGCACGAAAGTGAGATAATCCTTTTTATTCAAGTAAATTGCATCTTTGTCATGTTGAAATTAAACTGATGAAATCCCTATTCATGTCTAGTCATAAAAATTAAAGTGAACGAAACCCTAGTCCTAGCTTCTCTCTCTGATAATTCCGTTTCAGCGCTTTGGTCTTTGTTTGCTAGTTTGCACTCTTTCGATTTCCTAGATAGTGAAAAATCAATTATTCGGTACTCAGCAACATAGGTCTCTGTGGATTCGATACTTTCTTTATTACTTCAAGTATCTGTACACTTGCGGACACAACAAGTTTTTGGCGCCGTTGCCAAGGATTAGTCCTAGGTACATGCCAAACAACTTGGGATACATCAAGTTTTTGGGGCCGTTGCCGGGGACCTTAGTTTTTGTTGATATCGAAGACATTGAGATTATTGCTAGACTAGGTTTTTATTTACTGTTTTTATTTTATTTAGTTTTCTTGAAATCACTTGATCTATCTACTTGCATGCGCAGGAGTCTTAGGTCAGGACCACTTGTTCCATTGGATCCTGAAATTAACAAAATACTTAGAGTCCGCAGGAAGTTAAGACTGGAAGAGGATTTACAAGAAATATCACAGGAGATACAAGAAGAAATTGTGGAGATGGCGAATAACCAGAAAACATTGAGGGACTATGCAGCCCCTAATCCACAAGAAATCCACTCAAGCATTGCTAGACCAGCAATTGAGGCTAATAACTTCGAGATTAAGCCTTCTTTTCTCTCCATGATTCAACAGAATCAGTTTGGAGGATCTCTACTGGAAGATCCAAACCAACACTTGGCTTTGTTTTTAGAATTATGTGACACTATAAAAATTAATGGAGTTTCCAATGATGCACTTAGACTAAGATTATTTCCTTTTTCTCTTAGGCACCGGGAAAGAATATGGCTTCAATCACAACCAACTGGTACCTTCACAACTTGGGATCAACTGTCAATTCCTTCCTGATGAAATACTTCCCTCCAAGCAAGACAATTCAACTGAGGAATCAAATCACAAGTTTCCAACAAAAAGATGGAGAATATTTCAGTGAGGCATGGGAGAGATTTAATGAATTACAAAGGAAGTGTCCTCACCATGGCATTGAAGATTGGGTTTTATTGCATACTTTTTATAATGGATTATTATATAATACCAGACTGACTGTAGATGTTGCCGCAGGTGGAGCTCTGATGAGCAAAACAATTGATGCTGCTTTCAGACTACTAGAAGAGATGGCACTAAATCACAATCAATGGACTACTGAGAGAGGAGTACTTTACAAGCCTTCTCAAGGTAAGGGTGAAAGTGATGGATGGCGATCCGTAGCAGAGAAGGTAGACTTTTTGTGCATTAAGTTTAATTCTATGTAGACTGCTTCTATTTCTTCTATCACTTGTGAAATTTGTGGCAATGATGGTCATACTTCTGAAAATTGTAGAATAGTTGTTGATCAGGGTAATGAGCATGTGAATGCCATAGGGAATTATAATCAAAGTAGATCTAATGATCCCTATTCTAGTACTTATAACCCTGGATGGAGAAATCACCCCAACCTTTCATGGAGAAATAATAACAATGTAGGGGGAAACAATGAAAATAAAGGATACCAAAGATCAAATCAGAATTTTAATCAAAATCAAAATCAAAATCAGAATTCAAACATAGAATCCATGCTTGAGAAAATATTGGCCAACCAAAATCAATTCATGCAAACCACAAATAAAGAAATTGAAAACCTTAAGGGAACGGTTAGTCAATTAGCTTCACAGATGGGATCCATGGAAGCTCACACCAAAATTCTTGAAAATCAAACAACACAACAAGCGAGTGTACCTTACAGGCCCCCTAGGAAATTGCCTGCTAAACTTGAGATAAACCCTAGGGAGCACTATAATGCCATCATGACTAGAAGTGGAAAACAACTATGAGAACCTAGAGGGAGGTTTGAAAACACTGAAAAAGGGCTTGATGATAATGAAGAGGAATTAGAGTTAGGAGAATCTTCTTCACATAAGGAATCCCAAACTTGTTTACCACCTCAAAAGGGTGATGAACCAAAAGGAGATGAATCATGTGAGAAAGACAATCCTAAACCTAATTTGCCTGCACCTTACAAGCCACCCATACCCTTTCCCCAAAGGTTAGCTCATAATAAATTAGACAAAAAGTTTGGCAAGTTCCTTGAAATCTTGAAAAAGCTTTATATTAACATTCCATTTATTGAAGCTATTTCTGAAATGCCATTTTATGCCAAATTTTTAAAAGAGATTTTGTCTAACAAAAGAAAGTTAGATGATTATGGCACTTGTACTTTTACTTTGACCGAAGATTGTAGTGCTACCATACAGAACAAACTGCCACCAAAACTGAAGGATCCAGGTAGTTTTTCTATACCATGTTCTATAGGCACTATGGCTTTTGACCGAGCCTTATGTGACCTAGGTGCTAGCGTGAGTCTAATGTCTCTTTCTATTTACAAGAAACTAAATATTGGAGAGCTAAAGCATACATCTATATCCTTACAGCTCGCGGATTCATCGATAAAGTATCCTGTAGGTATATTAGAAAATATCCCAATAAAAATAGGTAAGTTTTTCATTCCTGCAGATTTTGTAGTGTTAGACATGGAGGAAAATTCTAGAAATCCTATAATTCTTCATAGACCACTATTGGCCACTGCTAAGGCAAACATAGATGTGAAAGAGGGAAAGATTACTTTTGATATATGTGACAACAAGATTGAATTTAATCTTAATGATTTATTGAACAAACTTTCATACTCAGAATCTTGTTGTAGTGTTGAAATATTTAATGATGATATTTATGATGTTTCAAGCTTATTTGATGAAACCTCGAATTATGAATCTAATAATCTTTCTGAGGGTATTGATAAGAAATTGCAGAAGAAAAAGACAAGAAGGAAGAGAAGAAGATCAAAATTGATGGAGAGAGGAAAGAAAATTTGGAGCAAATTTAGAGATTATTTCAAGACCGAGCCTTATGTTATTCAAAGAGAGGCCCAAATCAAAAGAAAATCAGAAGGGCAATCTAGGAGTTCACGATCAAATCTGAGTGTAAAAGGGTCAAGCTAATGACCTTTAAATTAGCGCTTCGTGGGAGGCAACCCAATCTTTCTAACTTTAGTTTTGCTTTCTTTTATTTATTTATTTTAATTTTCTTTTAGGTCTAATTTTTACAATTTTTTTTTGTAGGAATCGAGATTTGGTGCGAAATTACGGCTCTACCGTAATATTCTTTACGGTACCATAATCCCAGTTATTTTTAACCAGAGAGTTTTAACCCATTACGGTACTGCCGTAAATTTCTTTACGGTACCGTATTTTGTGACAAAGTCTTCCTGAGAGTTTTTTGTTTTACGGCAGTACTATAAACTTGTTTACGGTGCTGTAATTTTTAAATTTTTGAATTTTCAATTTTTTTGAATTTTGAATTTTTTTGAATTTTGAATTTTTTTTAAAAAAAATTCATTTCTGATCGATATTATGGCACCACTGTAAACTTCTTTACGGTGCCGTAACCGCTGGTGTTTTTCGACCCGAGAGTTGTTACCATTATGACACCGCCGTAAACGTCTTTACGACCGTAAATGTATCTGAAAACACGATAAAGGCGTAACCTAATTTCTTCCGCTACCGTTTTGAGGTTTTCTCGCTCGCTCGTGCACCGATCTTGAAGCTCCGAACTTCCCTAACCTTCGGAAGACTCAAGCGACCCTTCCCATCCGGTTTTCACCGCCGATCTGGTACTCTCTCGTCCGATTTCACTGTTTTAGCGAGTTTTGACCTAGTTTCCGCCCCCTTTGCTCGTGTGCTTTCATTTCTCAACCAATTTTGGGTCTTTTTGTTTCTATCTGCTCGTGAGAGGGTAAGCTACTGTTTCTTTCTTGTTTTGAGAGATTTTAATCGATATCTAGGGAGATCTGAGTTGAAAAGTGATGAACACGCTTAGGGTTTATTGTTCACCGTCGCCCTTTTCGATTTTTCATTGATTTCTGAGTCCAAGCATGACTTTAAGTTGACATCTTACTTGATTATCCTTATTTGTTGCCATATACTTGTTATATTTGTGTTGAATCTTAGTTGCAGCTTGTGATTGTAACAATGCCGCCAAGAACCAAGGGACTTGTTGCCAAGAGAAAAGGAAAGGCACCAGCTGTGCCTTCCTTTCCACCCAACCCACATGGAATTTTGTTCAGAAATGAAATTCAAGCTGCAAGATATAATCAACTAGTTGAGAGAAGAGTAATTGCCACCAAGTATGCGGATAAGAGGACCTTGGAGACATTGGGTTTGCATGAAGATGTCATGTGGATGTTTGAACAAATCAAAGCTCAAAGATTCTTCCAAATGACACCACAAACATATCTACCATTGGTGCTTGAATTTCTGAGTAGTTTTGATGTGTAGCTGTATGAGTATAGTGAAAGACATGGAGATGGTTATATCACCTTCCGCATGGCTAATGTAGAAAGGCAGATGTCCATGCAAGACTTGAGAACCATCTTCCAGTTTGGTACAGGAGGCCGCACATCAGTTTCAGTGGGATATGCTGAGGATGTGTTTTGGAACCAAATCATTGAAGAGACCCACTTTTCAGCACTTACTGCTAGAGCTTCAAAAATTTCTAATCCTTGCATCAAGTATATTCACAGAGTTTTGGCTCACACTATCTTTGGTAGAGGTGACAGTGATGGGATGGTGAGTTTTATGGAGTATGCTATTTAGATGTCCCTTGGATGTTGCCTTTTTCTTCATGAAACACTTGGAAAAAGTTTCTAGGGCAAAGAAAGGACCTATTGTGATAGGTGGTTTCATTACACCTATAGCCCTGTACTTATGAGTTGAGCCATATGGGACAGAGATTGCAAGAGGGAGTCCAAGACTTGACATAGAGTCTTGTATTGCAATGAAAATGGTGATAAGAGAAGGAGATGGTTTTTCACTGATTGTTGGACCTAGAGGACATAAGTTACCACTTCCATGCACCGAGAAGACCACAATTAGAAACCAAGAGAACTGGAGGTTGGTTCCAGAAGATGCCGACATTGCTATGCCGCCCCCTCTTAGTACCATACCACCACCACCCTGGGGTGGTAATGATGATCCTTTTGGGATGGGCATGGAGCAGCCATCTGGAGCTGCAGATACTTCCACCCATCAGATTTCTGATAGCAGATTCTCCAGTGCCTTCGATCCCAGATTCAGATATCTCTCCACTCAGCTATACCAATAGGAGCAGAGGATGGAAAGAGTGAGGAACACAATGAGTGACATGAGAGGTTCCATGAGCCAGATGACTGATTCTATGCATCACATGCATAAAGACATTGAAAATCTGAGTACCTATATGGAGGAGATGGGAAACTTCTTGTATGAACGTTTCGATTTTCAGGATCCTAGGAGGAGTGGAGAATATGGAGGAATCTAGAGAACACCACCTATTGATCCTATGGATGCCGCAGTGCAAAGCACTGAAGAGATAGGATCTGATGACGGTGAAAATTGGTAGAGTCTTGTGAGTATCTCCTCTCCCTTTTATCTCTTGTCTTTCATTTTCTACATCTTATTGATATTTCATGTGTTGAAGGGAAAGATGCTTCTTCTGCATATCTGTGTCCGCCGTCACTACTACTCTATTTTTCATACTTATCTTTTTGATCTTCGATGGGGTTGTATAACAATATTTTGATGATATTCTATTCTTCGATAAGGTTGTATGATAATATTTTGATGAAAACCTCTTCAATTTGGTTGTACACACATAATGATATTTTTAATGATGATGAGATGATTTGTGGCTTTGAATCACTTTTGAAATTATTGATGATTGATGTTGTTGAATGAATCCAAAATTGAGACTAGAATAAGGCCTATCATGTCAAATTTATTTCTCTTATACATATCTACTTTTGAAATTCTTCATTAGTTGAGGAGTAGGATTTTAGGGAGATATGTTGTTTGAAAATTTTGATTTAAAAGTGAAACTACTTCTTGAATAAAATCAGCATATGAGTATGAATATTTGCATTGATATTGATTGATTAGTCTAATTGAGGTTTTGTTTATTTTACTATTTGTTGGGAAAAAGAATCCAAAATCCATAAAAATAGTGAGAGACTCTCCTACTTGGCACTTTGTAAAATTGACAGTGGTACTGAAGGACATGGGTTGAAGCCTGGAATAAATAAATAAATAAATGAGAGGAATCTATTCAAATTAACTCCGCTGTCTTTGGTAAAAATTCCCAATACTAAAAAGACATGAGTTCTATTACACTGACTATGTGGTCAGTGTACTCCAATTTCGTCACCAGAAAAAAAGGTGGTAATCGAATTAGAGAATGTGATTGATGCAAAAAGAAACAAAAAGTATGTATCTATGTGGGTACATGCCATCCAAAAACAAAAAGAAAAAGAAAAATATGAGTGGAAAAAGATTTTGGATATCCTATTTCTGTAAGCAAAAGTATGATAAACCTAAACTGAAAATTGGATAAAGTCTTGAGATTGAAATTCTTTCTCTTATGCAAGTTGCGAAGTTTTATTTGACTAAGTTGTCGATTTTGAGAATTAGATTTAAAAGATGATATATCTGTTTCAAAATTTTATGATGCAATTAATGAAGATTTTTCATTGGTGATTGTATGTTAGAAATTTATTTTCCATTAGAAAGTCTATGCTTACGATCATTTTTTTGAATTTTCTTGGTATTTGCTTGAGGACAAGCAAAGTTTGAGCCTTATGTGTTTGATGACACCAAAATTCATCATGATTTCTATGCCATTTTATTGATATTTATGTGTCATATTCATAGACTTTGCTTATTTTTATGCCATATTTTATCAATATTTGCGGAATCTACACGCTTTTCTATTTTTGATGATTTTCAAGCAAAAAGGCATGTTTTTCAGTCTATTTCAAGCAAACCAAGTGCATAATTGAATTCACAACATCAAAGGAGGATCACACACCAAATTTCAGGAAATTTGGAGCTTTAGAGCAAATTACGGCACCACCAACAAATTCCTTACGGTACCGTAATTTAGAGCTTTACCGGGCAGAGAATCGATGAACGTTACGGCACTACCGTAAATATCTTTACGGTGCCTTAATGAATGATCGTTTTTGGACAGAGACTTTGAGACGCTTATAGCACCGTAATTCGAGTCAATTTTTCACCCGAGAGATTGTTCACATTACGACACTACCGTAAGATTCATTACGGCCGTAATTGTGATGCTGCTCGCGATTTTCCCGGTTAACTCCAAAGCCCAATTTTTGTGAGGTTGATTGTGGATGATCCAGGCCCTTATATTCGAAGCTGTAAGAAGGAGAAAGGGAGCCATCACTAAGACGAAGACATGCACACCAAAAGCCCTAATTTTCGTTCACCACGGAGAGAGAAATCGCCTCACATGCCGCCGCCCTAGGTTTCGCCGCTGGGAATCGTACAGTGCATCTCCGGCTGTGAAATTTGAGTGGAAGTTATGCATAGAGGGGGAGAAGGAGCACCTAAAGTTTCAACGTGAACGGAGATCAAACGGAGGAGAAATCACCAGAAAACCGAGTGCCGCCGCTGTTCGCCCAGATTACGGCCGTAAACTTCTTTACGGCCGTACCGTAATTTTCACTCCTCCTCTGTTTCGATTTTCTACATCATGATTCATTGTAATATTCCCTCTATGATAGCTTAAACCTCTTTTGGGACATGGGGGAAGTAATTCACTTGAGTTTTAATGACTAGATGACTATCTTTTCTATTATTTCATCTCGTTTAATCTTAGCATGATGATTTTACTCATGTGATGTTTTGTTCTTAGACTCTCCTTAGATCTATATTATTATTTATGTTTTAGAATTTTCGCTATTGACTGAAAAGTAATTGTTTGAGAATTCGGATCCCTAGAATTTCATGATAGGAACTTCTTTTAGGTTAGTTCATGTTTGTTTGATTCTAATAAGCTAACTGCCATGATAATAATATAAATCTAGTATTGAGTCTAAGCTTTCAAACGTGGAGATCTTGTGTGAAAGCAAAGATCGGAACGTTAGAGAACCTTGAGTAAAACTAGTGTTGAGATTCGGATGCACGAAAGTGATCCTTGAAATTCCACTAGAGATTATCGACTTAGAACTCGGATGCACGAAAGTGATTTTTGAGTTCTCAGTTTGATGATTTACTTATCATTAGCGTTGGGACGACTTTTGCGCGAGAGCGAAGATTTATCCCTGCATGGTTGTCTGCACGAAAGTGAAATAATCCTTTTATTCAAGTAAATTGCATCTTTGTCATGTTGAAATTAAACTGATGAAATCCCTATTCATGTCTAGTCATAAAAATTAAAGTGAATGAAACCCTAGTCCCAGCTTCTCTCTCTGATAATTCCGTTTCAGCGCTTTGGTCTTCGTTTGCTAGTTTGCACTCTTTCGATTTCCTAGATAGTGAAAAATCAATTATTCGATACTCAGCAACATAGGTCCCTGTGGATTCGATACTTTCTTTATTACTTCGAGTATTCGTACACTTGCGGACATAACAGTGCGTTAGCAGATTCAGCAAGTGTCAGGCGGATGCAAATGGTAAGCTACAGTAAAAGTTCTAGAATTTGTTAACAGAAGACCCAGCACACAATTCAATATTTTAGAAGTTAGCGCAAGGAGAATTTTCAGCAAACACCTTCAGTGCATAAATGCTAAACACAGTTTTCAGAAAGATTTTGTGCTCAGCAAAGAAAATCAACCACAACAGATGGGTGCGGAGCACCAAAGGAACCCTCTGATACCACTAATGTAAAATGGAAGTTTCCCTAGATCTTCTGTAGGTATGTAGCCCCCAGATTATGGAATGCTAGTAGTATAAAAAGAACAGCATATGCAGTAGGCCTAAGAACTAATATCATGCAGTTTAAGGAGAGATGTGATTTAGTTAGATGTCACCTGAGGCCCCCTTGAAGGAAGGGGGCTGAGTCCCCTTCTTGCTGCTTGTGATAGTGGCTGTCGGCTGGTGGTTGAAAGAGGCTTGTTTTTTGACCAATGCTTGCAGGTTTCATCCAACTTCAGCACTCAATGCTCTTCACATCAATCTTCAGTCACAGTAAGCCTGGAGCAGTGGGTGTGAGTATTGGATTGGTGGTTCTGCTGAGATGAGATATGAGAGTAGAGAAGGAGGGGCCGTCGGCTCACCCTAAAAGAGGACGGGATTAAAGGGGCTGACGGCTCACCCTTACAGGAACACCAAGGGGCCAGCGGCACTCCCTCAAACAAGTTCAATGCTAACGCAACAATTTTTCATTCAAAAGATTTCAACTAGTGCAAGTGTTTAGAATACATGGGCTTTAAACCTTTGCCCCCCAACGATTACATTTCTTGTGGCTTTTGGTATTCCTTCATGCTAGCAATGGGCTTCTGATCTGCAGATCTGGTATGTGCTGGAGACAAGTTTCTGATGCTGATTGGTGGTGACTTGCAGCAAGAATAGTGGGCTGTTGCGCATGCTGGGAAAGTTGAGTTTTCATGCAGCTTGCTGACATGTGATTTGAGCTTGGAAAACTATTTTAATTAGCTACTAGATCTGGACTGTGATAACTCTAAACTTGATCTTGAGGTGACATTTGATGAGCTGTGATGCTTGACCTTACTGTGACTTGATAAATCTGAGCGGTGATATCTGATTCAGCAGAAGGGCAGCTGTTGAAATGAGCTGTAATACTTGATCATGTTGTTTTGCTGAGAGGATGCTTTAATCGTTGGGAGGTTCAGGTGCCATGTAGTGCCAACACAAGTGTTATAACCCTAGGCTAAACACCTAATACAATTACTACAAAATAAAAACAAAAACTAAAAATAACTCCTAGGCTAAGGTCCTAACTAAAACTTGACAACATTCAGCAACAAGTTTCAAAATTGTCCCACCAACTAGTCTTAAACAAACAAGACCTAGTAGGACCGGAAGCTACAAGTAACAAGTTAAGTTTGTAATATTGTAAACAAGTTTAAAAGATAAGTAGAATAATAAGAGAGATGTCTAATCATGTTGCCATCCCATAACGGATTGGGGGCTTCTTGTTTCTCTTTGATCTCCTTGGGAATGCTCATGCATCAGCTTTCCTAGGGGTTGCAGAATTCTCCTCCGAAGAATTAGCTTTGAAGCTCTCGAGTTCATCTGGTAAGAGTTGGCGTGCTTCCTTAATGGAAAATGGATGTGAAGACTATTCGGATTATTCTCGCAATAGCAGCATATTACGATTATGAGATCTGGCAAATGGATGTGAAGACTGCTTTCCTTAATGGAAAACTGGAAGAGGATGTGTATATGA